>BPLQ01005210.1:0-27212 GCA_021605075.1 Caerostris darwini
TATAATGAGTCGAAGGTATGAGAGGTAGATTAGTTTTTTAAGTAATAAATGCTAATGCCATTAAGTAAAATAAAACAAAACATTTAAAATTTCTGGCAATCATCCCTAACTATAATTGGTTCTATTATTTTATTGAGGATTTATTTATCTAACATATTTATTTTCTTTTGAAAGTGTGATTTTTCAAGAAAAGAAAATTGTTTGGAATTGCTATTATTGTTATTATGCTTAAATTTTATGAATAACCTGTATATAGACTGCCCAACAGATTTATATTATAAATATATAATAATTTATTTGTTTATTTTTGTAATGATTCTGCGATATCCTTAAATGAAGTTCAAAATACTAGTGAAAAACACAAAATTTTTACAATTAAATTAAAACCACGTTGCTTAACACAGACACGCGACGCTACAAAGTAGTCGAACGGAGCGACGTGTTCTAGGACGGGTTTGCAGCCCGATAGAAGACTTGATTTATCTCGCTGGCCGCGGCTATACCGCCCCCCAAGGTGCACGTATAAAGCGAGCGTCCCCACAGGGGGATTAACTTAAATGGTAAATAAAGCCATATTTTTTATGCCTAAAATGACTGTATTTTATGATTGAAATATATATCACTTCTACTATTAATATAAAGTCAAAATAAATATAAGTCAAAGAATTATATCGCTTTATAAATAGTTTTGCAATAACAAATATCTCCTACAACAGCCACTTCTAACTGCTGTACTTCTATAATTCATCGCTACCTTATGGCTAGGGCCGGATTTATATGAAGAGGCCCTAGACTATTTCACTTATGAGGCCCTTTCACCTCCCATTTTTAAGTTTGTAAATTACATAAGAGATAATAAAATACATCATTACTGTGATATATGTTAAATGAAACAAGTTGTGATGGATACTAATCTTTAAAAAAAACGTGGCACGGATAATAAATAAATAAAAAGTGACAGCACTTATTTGGGCATTTACTACGAAAATAAAATATGCAACAAAAATTATCCTATTTTCTATCAAATTAAATTAAATATATTCAAAACATTGAAGATTAAAGCAAATTTAATTCAGATAAATTTATCTCACAATAATTCGCATTTAAAGTTTAAGTATGAATTATTATGAATTTTAAGTTTTAAACTAAACAGTTTCGAAACAACAAATCGATTCAGTGTTTACTGTTTTTAGAATAGTGTAATTCTAGTTTTGCTAACCATTTGAATGTAGGCCCCTCTTGATCTTGAAGCCCTAGGCTGAAGCCTAGTTAGCCTAAAGGAAAATCCGTCCCTACTTATGGCTCTCAGCTTTAACCCCTGCAAGATATTAATCGGACCAATTTTAATTAATTTTTTGTTCGTTATGCAGAAGCTATTCAACTTCTACAGATAGTTCACGGGACTATCCGTCATTTCCCAGCCTGCTCCCCGTGTGTTTAAATATCTAATTACTAATGATAAACTAAGTAAAACTATTCATGACTTTTCAATTTTCTGAAAATTCCACTCTTAAAACCACGGCTGCAAATTACTAGTGTAACTTGCAGCAGTTTCTGTGTTACTTTATATATTCAGTATCAGTACATCTCTTATTTTTCTTTTATAGTGTGCAAACAAAATTAGAAAAGAAAAAAACAGTAATTCACCAGCTTTAAGAGCAATGAGAGCTCATTAAAAAAAAAACTCTTCCTGCTCCATTGCAGGAAGTCCACAAGCATTTTTTTTCCTTTCCGATTCCAATTTTAAAACACAGTACATATATGTGAAAGGTGGCTGGCTCGTTAAAAGCGCGAAGCTGTGAAAGAAGTCCGACATATGAATTTCCGAACGAGAGGAGTAGCCAATTAGCAGTATTTATGTTTCCGTCTCTACTGCCAGTGCTTTTTAACCCCGGTTTCATAACAACAAAGTCGATGGAGACACAACAAAACCGACTGGCTGTTCCGCGGAAGGCACAAAACAGTCACCAAAAAACGGTACAGGTACTCCTTGCTCTTTCTTCTAGGCAAAATTAGCAGCTGAATCCCAGAAGTTTAAACAACTTAATTGGACCATGGAAAAAAACGCTACCCATTTCTCACATGTTGAAAATCATTTCAGTATTGGGGGGGGCGATCTAAAGAAGTTTTGCAATAGTCAATTTAATAATGATTTTTCACGGTCCAAATTTCAATATTTATTGAGTGAACCATTATGCGTCAATTGACAGTAGTTTTTTTTTTCTTCTTAATAATTAAGTAAAGCTTTATAAAATAATTCTTTCAGAGAGTGGTTCAATTATGAATTTGTGCAAAATTGTTAATTTTCAAGTACTGCTTGCAAATTTTTAAAATAGTAAGGATTATGGTTTTCGGTTCGGATTTTCTTAATGGTACGGACACATTGAGTTTAAGAAATAACTTTAACTATTCTTACTGGCATTTATGTATACCACAAAATGCCCACGATAGATTTTCACGGAATGGCGTTGATTTCAGGGCAGAATTTTTAGGGAACATTTTTTTTTTTTTACTGCCTTCTTTGCTGTTTGAGGTCGAGATTTTGCTCCCTTCCCCAATTCTGTTCTTCCTAAGCATAGCGTTGTTTTTTCACTTACGTGCTTGTTTTAAGATTTAAAGATATGTGTGCAAAAATCCATTTTCAAAATTGTATAGAGGAATCTTTCCATTTTAAATCTAATTAAATCAAATACAAGTTATTTTAACTTATTGTTGGTGTATATTTGGCTATTTATTATAATTCAGTTGATGATGTTCAGATTTTAGAATTGACAAATTAACAATATTTTTATACTTTTATAAACATAATTTTGCTGATTAAAAGTATAAACTATTTGAGCACTTTTTTATCGAAACAATTCAAAATATGACATCAATAAGAAAATTTCTAACGATCGTGTATACTTTTTTTTTTATTATAAGAGCCGTTCAAATATTTTTTAAATTGAAATAGGAATAAATCAACATAATTTTTAAGATATAACGAAATCTGTGGTCTTCATTCTAAAAGCGTTGTTGAGATAGTAACTTTGCTGAATAATACTTGATATTTTATGTATCTATGCAATAAATATCAATCAATACAAACTGTAAATTAAATTAAAACGTTCAATAGAAATAAGCGGCTGATATGCCAATTGAATTAATTATAATAATACTTATGACTGAAAAAAGGTTTAGAATAAATCACACTTACTACTAGTTTATTCTCTAAAGTTTAGAATAATCAATACTTATCTCACTACTACTACTACTTTTTTATGTGACTGCTACACAGTCGCAGAAAAAGATTTAGATAACAGTACGCGGACGATAGAATGCTCAAGAGATAACTCCCATCGATATATTATAATAGCAATTTGACCAAGCTCGTAAACAGCAATGATTTTATTTATTTACAATTGCTTTCCAATTAACGGATATTCTTCCGTGAAGTGCGAATGTTCTAGAAATTAGTAGAAATAATAGACACAGGATGAATATAAACAAGATGACAATATAATTTGAATTATCAAGTAAACTCCAGCTGTTATTAATGTAGATATAGTGAGCCACAAAATTGAGTATACACCTCTAAAACTTTTAGACTTCTTCCAATTACAAATTAAATATTGATTTAAATAGATAAATTTTTTTATCCTAGATACTTTAACCTCTGCTTTACCATCCTATAATAACACAATCTATAGTTAACTTATTTATTACGAAAAACGTTAAGCGATTCGAAGACATGAAAACCATGCCACAAAATTGAATATACACTTCTTATATTTGTAAATTATGCCACCACTTTTTTTAGTTTCAAATTTTCTTTAAAGAGTTTCAGGAGTAGCTGCTGCTTATAACACGTGCTATTTCACTTCAACGCTTTTAAACAGTATTTTTTCTCATTAAAAATCGTAAAATGAGCTCTCGTAGAGAAACTACTGAATTTGAGCGTTTATTGGTTGTAAAATGGTCGAAAGAGGGCAAATGTCTTCGAGAAATCGCTTCTTTGATTGGTGTAACTCATGGTTGTGTGTCCAAAAAATACTACAGTAGTATAAAAAAACTGGATCTGTGGCCAATATTCCTGGAAGAGGACGTAAAGAAATACTGAGTACTACAGCGAAGAGGAAGATCATTCACTCAGTAAAGAAAGATTCGGAAAGTGAGTGCCTCTAAACTAGCTTTATCGATGTCCTCTACAATAGGGGAAAAGATCTCAATTGAAACAATTCGACGTACCAATCACCAATATGGGTTTCCTGGCCGTACACCAATACGAAAGGCACTCATCAAGTATGTGAATAGACAAAAGAGAGTGATTTGCCCCAAAGAACATCGTTTAAAGCCTATTTCTTTCTGGAACACTGTAATATTTTCTGATGAAAGTAAGTTTAATCTTTACAGAAGCGATGGACGATTTAAAATATGGAGAGAAGCTGGGAAAGCATTGGAACCTAAAAACACCATTAAGACAGTCAAGTTCGGAGGTGGATCTGTCCTCGTTTAGGGTTGTATGTCGGCTGGAGAAGTTGGAGAGCTTGCTTTTATTGATGGTATTATGGACAAACATGTATATTTGGGGATTTTACAACGACCCCAAGCATACAGCGAAGATAGTGCAGTTATACTTGCTGTACCATTGCAAGAAGCAATTACACACTTCAACCCAGTCTCCAGACCTAAACGTCATCGAAAATTTGTGGTCGAAATTAGAGAAAGCTGTATATGAGCACGAAATCACAAGCAAGAAAGTTCTCAAGAAGGTTCTGAGAGAAGAATGGGCTAAAATTTCTGTTGAAACCACTAAAACACTAGTAGAATCTATGTCCAGAATATTACAAGCTGTAATTCAAGCAAAAGGTTATGCAACAAAATATTAATTTGTACGATAAAAGGAAATTAATAAAGGTGTATACTTATTTTTGTGGTGTTGTTTTTCCTCTCGTCTCAGACCTTATATTTTTTTTTCCGTAAAAAATAAATAAACGTCACAATTTTATAAGTATAGTACGGTAAAGCATAGATTAAAGTATATAAGGTAAAAAATTCAATCATCTTAAAGCAATATTTAATTTGTAATTGCAAAAAGTCTAAGTTTCTAAGGTGTATATTCAATTTTGTGGCCCACTGTAGCTAAAGCTGAAATAGGAGCAGCAGCAAGTAATCATGCCGAATAAAGGAAACTGGGATCTTTTGGGAGAAACTACTAGAATAAGGAGAATTAATACTAATTTGGAACATTTTCATTTACATTGAAATTTCAGTTACACGATATAGCCATAAAAACGAGAGACAAGTAAATTATAATATCTCCTAATTGATTAGAAAAGATAGTGATGATTGACTCGGATCTGCGGATGATGATTTTGGTAATAAATTACTAAAATATAAGAAGTTAAAAAACTAAACCACCTCATTCTAATAAAATAAAAATGATAATATTTATTTAGAAAGAAAATCGATTATGTTCTGAATTTGAAACACAAAAACAACACAAATCTATGTACAAATAATAAAATTATCCTTGAAATAAATATAAACATAAATAGAAATGGTACCGAAATTCAATCAATATATCGGGAATATTGATTAATAAAATAGTGAATAATAAAAGAGTGATGGAAATTGCAGTTTAAAAAAGACACAGAGCAATGGATAATGAAAATATAGTAATAATTATTCTTTAGAATAAAATATTAGAATTTTGACTCCGGCGTTATTAATTAATTAAATATATAAAATATACTTATATCTAATTTTGATGATAACAGAATAATCGGAAATAAATTAATTTGACGATAATTTAGTATTAGGAATGTTATGAACAGTATTAACAAATAACCCAATGGAAAAAATAGATGGCTATGACAGAAATAATAATAAATGGAATTATTACTACAAAATTAAAGATAATTAAACATATTATTATGGTGATTTCTCTAGTTAAATTAATAGAAGGTAGAAGAAAATGTTTTTCGCGATCAATAAAACAAGAAATTAATGTCAGGAAAAGAATTAAGTAATCCTTAATTGCTCGGAATTTTTATTATCATGAGGCTAATGGGTTTAGCTGACTCTATAAATCAGAAAGTTCTTAAGCGATTCCTACCATATCCTTCTATTCATCATATGAGTTGAATGTTAATTGTAATGTATCATGAAGAAATGCATCGAATATGGTATTTATTTATAGAATAATAGTCATGGGAATTATATATACAATAAAAAATAATCTTTCGGAACTTTGAAGAATATTATAATAAATGGGGATTTGTATTGGTATATTAAGGGATATAACCTCTTTTTTCTTAAAATGATGAGTTTTGCATATAATTATGATATCTACTGGTGCTCCGGTACTCGGTACCACAGGTTTCGGGGTCGAATCCCGGCAGTGCTATGGATGTTTGTAGTGGTTCGAAATCCACTTTAAACCGTAGGTCCCGGTCTAATAGAATCATAGATCTAATAGATCATAGCTTATCTTCAAGCTACACATACGTGTGATAAATGAGTAACTTTTGCCTATGGCATAAAGATTAATTTAACTGTATTGCCAGCTGCATTAGAAACAACATCATTCGGTTAGTATATTCTGTAATAATAGGAAGAAATGAAATAGTAAGGTGAAATTGTTTTAACCTTGCAATCCAAAATAATCCAAAGATGGAAATGATGGTGACCACAGGTTTCAGGTTCGAATCCCGGTGGTGTCAGGGATGTTTGCAGTGGTTCGAAATCCACTTTAACTTGTACAACAAAAATAATAGGATGGGATATTCTATTTTTTGTTGGGGATAAAAATATTTTCAATAATTTGTATGACAATTACATAGAATATTAAGATATATATTCGCTTTTTTTTTCTTTCTAATGCAGCTGGCAAACACAGACAGCTTGGTCTTAGATGCCTTAAGGCAAGTGCTGCACAGACGTACTCCCTTTGCATTACCCAGGGGGCGCGTGTCACTTGAAGATAAGCCACGGACGCGGAGTAACAATGCCCCTGCAACGCTCTACGATCCTATTAGACCGAGACCTACTTTTTAAAGTGGATTTCGAACCACTACAAACAACCATGGCACCGCCGGGACTCGAACCCGAAACCTGTGGTACCGAGTGCCAGAGCGCTAGCCACTCGGCCATTCAGGCCCAGATATATATTCTATTAGTTTTGAAAATTAAAATAACTTCTTACGATGACCCTCTATCCCAACAGCTTTCTTTAGAAGAATTGCAGACTAATTTTTTAAATAAATTATAATTCTGCGATGATTACAATCAACTAATTCATAAAAATATTGGAGCACTCTACTTAATTTTTGAAGCTTGATTATTGATTATAGTAGGCACATCAATAAGAGTCACTATTCGAGTTGAATTAGGATGATCAACTTTATACAGTAATTATAACTGCGCATATATTTGTATTATTTTTTTTTCTTCCAATAATGCGAATTTTGTTAGGGAAAATTGGTAGGGGGATTGGTTGGAACTCTTGATGTTCCTCGCATAAATATTCTGGGATTATTACCACTTTCTTGATCAATTATCAATTACTTTTCCAATAGTGCAGATGCGAGTAGGGGGGTGGGAAGAACAGTTTATCTCCCTTCAGCTTCTTTGGAAAGCTATGCTGGAAGATTTTACAAAATTTTTTCCTTTACATTTAACCTGGTGCTCCTTCTATCATAGGTGCTATTCAACAATTATTAATATGCGTTCAATTTGGATAACGATAGAAAGAGGTTCCTTTAGTTGTAAGATCACTGTTAATTGCTGCTGTATTGACATTTATATTGTTAAATATTTATTCACCTCTTAACTCTAAACGTCCTTGGGGTGTGTTATCACAATGTCATTGTCATAAATCCTGAATAATTCTTGCAGCTTATATCCCACTCCTTTTGGTTTCTATTTTTTAATAATATTACTTTAACTTAGTCATAGGGGCATTCACCATCTGACCAAGTATGATCTTATCTTGCAAATGTGGACCAGTTTCTTTTTATTTAATTTGACTGACTGAAATGACTCATCATGTCTCAATTCCCGCCATGTATCCTCAAGAATAAGAGAACGCTTATTACAAGCTGATGAACAGCCAAAGTGGCATTCTAAATAAATCTACAATCAAAAGGCAACATTATTTTTTTTGTGGGGATCGCAAATTTCCCAAGTGTTTGTGAATAAGCAGCTGCTTCGCAGTTTGAAATCATGCTCAATTCCAGATGCCCTTTTCAGTAAAAGCGCTAGGTTGTTGTGTCTATCGCATCTTGCGACTGTCTCTTCTTCTCTGAAAGAGAGCAGTAACAAGCCAAGGTTCGATTCGATTCCAAATGTTATGCATGTACATGAATGTAGTACTGCCTCGCCGTTTCATTTTGCAGCTGCATGAAAGTTGTCGTTGCTTTAAACTTTGTGTATGGAGGGGGGGGGGTCAAACGTTCTGGTTTTCCTCTTCAGTAAACCAAGTGTACTTCTATTACAAGGCAATTAATGCACTTTCACGAGGCATTTCTACAATCCAAAAAAATCAACCAGTTTTCAATTCTGAATTTTTGCCTTTTATTCCTACTTTTCAAGCTTTCCACATAAGTTCGGAATTAAATTTCGTTCTTGAAGAAATGTTAGGTACGTCTAAGGCAGGAATCCATATATTTGACACAGACCACGAATTTGGAAGGAAGGAAATGGTGAGGTTGATTAAATGTGTGTGTGGGGGAGGTATTGCAGTAATAAATTAAATTTTATAAATTAGACCACTTATTTACTTTGCGATGTCGAAATAGATATGCCCGTGGAAAGTGTTTTAGGGATTGGTTAGTTCAGTAACCCTAAGGAGCTGATAAGTATTAGATAAATTTTTTTTGAAAGCGGAATTTCTGTTCCCCAGATTTTATCAGCGCACCTTATCCCTTTGGAACCTAAAACTCTTTTCTTGGGAAAATTCACGATACATGGCGAGTGGTTGAGAAATAGTGGATAAATTAGAACAGCACAATGAGTTGAAGAGGAAACTGGTCCACATTTGCGAGGTAAAGTTTCAATAGATAAATGCCCATATTAAAATTAAAAAAAAAATTCGGAAAAATTTAAAAATTGTACTAAAAGGGAAAATCAAAAAAAGAGGTGGAGTAATGCTGCAAGCAGCGATGATGACAATACTAAAACAAAATATTTAAAACAGTCCGAGGGCGTTTGAATAAAATCCTATGCAGGGAGGTTTTGAATTTCTAGATCTGCAATATTGTTAAGGAAATTGTTTTTTTTTTAATTGTACAATTTGACACTGCAGTGATTTGATTAAATGACATGCGGATGTCATCATTTCTGGAGAACTATTGTTAATCACGAAGAATTTTATCTTCAGGAATTTGGATGTCATTAATTCTATTTTTTGAAATTGAACCCCCTAACCGAGCAAAAAAAAAAACGATAATGATTGAGCATTAAATACATAATAGTAATCTATTTTAGAGAGGGAAGCATTGCGAGGCATAAGAGTACAGAAGGCGCGCATCAAATTTTTTCCTGGCATAATTAATGTGCGAGCTAGATGGACGAGTGACTAGCGCTCGGTGCCACAGGTTTCAGGTTCGAGTCATGGGGTTATCATGGATGTTTGTAGTGGTTCGGAAATGAGGATGCTAGATCCAAAATGCTTTTGTCAAATTACGGATTCCTCATCTAACTATAGCTTGCGCTTTGTTGTAGTTTAGTTTTAGAAGTGAGGTCCCGACAGAGTTGGTTGTATGAGGAGGGAAAAAAGTCTGCTTTAAAAGTTTCAGAGGAAGAGGCATGCGCATCGAAGATAATTCCAGAGATTTTTGTGTCAATATCGGAACTGAAGTCGAGAGGAGGGCATTAAGAGTGGTCTAAAATTCAGTTAATCTTAATGGGAATCGCACTCTTTTGAATTGAAACAGCACTGCGGTAGATATTAGGAATAAATGCTGTGTTTCTTTTATCTTTTTCCTAGCATAATTTTCGCTTCAATTATAGTGTTGCATCGGCGACTATTCTATTTTTTTCGCTCACCAAACGAAGACAAGAAGAAGGATCACACACAAAAACATCGACACAGAGTTCAGTTAGGACCATTATTCCGATCACAAAACACAGACACAGAACTCAAACAAATTTTTGATTTTGCTATGTTTTGTGCCTATGGATTGCGAGCGTAAAGACGATCGTGGGGATCTGACTGAAGCTCTTCGCGTAATGGCGGAATATTCCAACAAATTTTCCCCGTTATTTCAATCACTCTCATCAATGGAGGTTGATTCTCCTACGGAATGCGCCATGCAGACAACTGTCAATGCTGTCCCCTTGGAGGCTCCCACCACTCAAGAAACTCCTGCTCCTGTTCTTACAGAGGCGGAAATCTGTTTGAAGATCACTGCTGCTAAGCAGCACTTACAAGAGCGTAGGAAGCTCCATGAACTAGCTATGCAGGCCATTTCACAGCAGCAGATCCTGATGGATGCTGGACTTGTAACGGCAAAGACACTAAAGGCCTCCGCTGCCACTGTCAAGAAGGCTGAAGAAGCTGTACTCGCCGCTGAGAACCAAAAGTGGGCTTGGTCTCTGTCCCATTGTTAATTGCGCACGTCACAGTGCAGCTAAAGTTATTGTACAGGGTAAAAAATCTAAGAGGCCGGCGCCCTCTGTCACTACTGATGACGGGTTTGTTAAACCCGCTAAAAAGCACACAGTCAAAACTGCTGCTGCTAAAGCATCTCCTCCTGCTGTTGGACTTACTAATAAGTTTGCCACCCTATCTACTGATGCAGCTGAAACTGGTGATGATGAACAATCAGTGCCACATGAGCCGAAACTACCACCCATCATGGTCAAATACTCCGACGAATTAAAAGGACTCATCGCTGAAATCAGCACCAAATTTCATGAACAGGTTCGCATCAAACTCGCTGGCGAGCACTTAAAGATCTTTCCAAATAACTCGGACAATCACCGATTAATTACCAACTTCCTGCGTAACTCCCAGGACGGAGTATTACGTTATCACGCCTAAATTCTTGAGACCGCTCAAAGCTGTCCTTAAAGGCCTCCCGGTCAGTTATTCGACCGATGAAATAGCTGCTGGTTTAACTGAACTCGGTTTTAAGATCGACAAAGTCAGACAACTATCTAATCTCAAAACTAAGGCCATGATTCCTGTCTGGCAACTTGTTTATAAGAAGTCAGAAGACAACTCCAAGCTCTTTCAAGTTGACCGCTTGCTCCACTTCTCCGTGCGAGTCGAGAAATTTAATCGGAAGCCTGGCGCTTCACAATGCTTTGCCTGTAATTTGTTTCACCATACTGCTGCAAATTGCCATTATAAGAAAAGATGCCTCAAATGTGGGGAGAACATTATTTAAGAAGTTCATCTCCGCAGCTGATAGTTTTTGTTATGTCTAACGAAGAGCTTGCGATAACTTGTTTAATTGACTTCACTCTTCAGCGAGATTCAAAAAGCCTCCTTCAAACTTCCCGGGTTGCGTGGGATGACAGATGAATAATCACGGTTAAAAACTATGAAAAAATGATTGCGTTTATTTTGACTGAGTATAATTTAATCGCTGAACGAAATCCGTTCTTCCTTCTTTCTCTCTTTTTAATGATCTGTATCTGTTTGTGATGGAATAAGATGAAAATGAAATAAAAAATATATTCAGTACTCGATTTAAAAACATCATTTACTCATCCTCAAATCATTCGCGCCGTTTGAAAACTCATTTTTATTCTGTTAACTTTTCGGCAGCGAATTCGTCGCACAAGAAGCAAATCAAGTGCAGCTCGTCACTAAGAATAAACTAATAAATCAGAGATCCAGCCAATGTTTGAGTCCTGAAGTTTTATATAGGAAATCAAAGGCAGATATTTGCTGTTTGATTCAAGATTTGACAGAATAATGATCTCAGTACAATTAATTATAACAGTGAACTTGATTATTTTTAAATTAAAAAAGGCACCACAAAATTCGAATAGCAGGCATACTTTTCTGTTCTGGATTTTCGAAACACTGTGCATATTTTTTTTACCTCAATGTCCCATTTCTGTTTGAGACATATAAAACAAAACTGAAACATTTTAATTGAGGTTGGGGAAAGCAAATAAAATCACAAATATTTTAACAACGGTATATTTTCTAAAAGAAGCCAATCGTATATGCACAAATATTATATAAAAATATTTAAAAAAATTCCAGCTCTGTAAAAGCATTCTAACCATAATGTTTATGTCAACTATTTAATTTCTGGGATAACATATTTTTTTATTGGTATCACCTGAATTTTCAAGAACTTTTACAAGAAAAATTAAATCAATTGGATTGTTGCACGTTGTCAGCATATTATTCAAGCATTATTTTTTTTCTTTATCAAAAAAACATCCTATTTTCTGAAAAATGGGGGAAAAAAAGAAACTAAATAGCACCACGTAAGAAATTTAAAAACATTTGCTAAAAATAAAAATATTATTCTTTATAAATACAAAATATCTAATTTTGAAAGTAAAGTTAATAATGTTTTACTTCGAAACTAATTGCAGTTAAAAAAAAACGCCATAGATTTTAAAACGCTTTAAGTGTATTTATCCAATTTAACAATTTATAATCAAAATTCCTAACGTAGCATGGGGATTTTTTAAATACAACCACTTGGGTAGGTCAACGTTTCATGGGTGGGAAGAGTGCAGGAATGGGCCTTTCGTATCCAACGCAAGTAATCACAGGACTAGGGATTTATTGTTGCTCCTCTCCTGCGCGTCAATGAAATTGTAAATTGATATCGATCTGAATTTGTGACAATATTAAGAATTCGTGGACCCTACAACTTTATGGGCATATTTAAAAAAAAACTGCAATGAATTTTTAAATTATGTTCAAACTTTACTTTGGCTAAATCACTTTTATGCCCATTGTAGTAAGTTTTTATTTTTGGAAATTAATTCTGTAATACAAAATATATAACGTATGTGTAAAATTTAAGTAAAGTAACATCCTTCTATCATAAATATTTATTAAAATTTGAAGAGAAAAATATTTAATAGTTATTTTTCTCAAATTCTTCAGTTTCTTGTTTAAATATACGAAACAATGCTTTCAAATGTCTTGCAAAGATAATTTTTGTAAAATAAAGTTCTTGATTAATAGTTAATTTCGTAATCAAAGGAAAAGTAAAATAATTTAAAATTATATCTGACCTAATCGTTTTTGTCCAAAATATTGAAGAAAAAAAAATCATACAATGCTGCATTATAATAGGCAGTCTAATGAAAGGAAATAAGTCATAATTTGAAGCACACATTAATACATCATACAAATGCACGGTTAGCGAATGTTTCCTATGAGCCGTTAATAAACATCTGCCTCGCAATTTGAAATTGAAACCGCGATACTCTTTCCCAGTAAAACATCCGCAACTTTCGCCGATGTTTTTTGTCTATTGAGTTTGGAGTCTCTCATAAATCCCAAAAGATAACACAGTAATTGGGCAACGTGCAATCGATTGCAATGCTAAACATCTAAATTAGTATTTAGAGTACTGATTCATTTTTTTTTCCTGTTTCATTTTTCAGCTGCTTAGAAATCTCGTTCGAGTTAGACTTCGTATTACAGTAGACCCTCTCTAAGTCGAACTTCAAGGGAGACCCCAAATAATTCGAGTTATCCAGTTTTCGACTTACGCGGATTTTAGGAAGGAAATATTCGACTTGTAGAAGTCTAGATTCTTTCTGACTTATTTTGAGTTAGAGAGGTAAAATAAATAAAAATTCAAGTTACAGAGGTAATAAACATGTTTATTTGCAACTTAAAAGTTATATTATGTACTATAATAAAAAGTCAAAATAATTCCGAAACAACCTTAAAATTAAAAATATTATGTATTAAAAAAGTCAGTTATTATTATTTATTTATTAATTAATTATTATTATTTGCTTTAGTCAATTCGATCGTTCTCTATCTATAGCATTATCTAAGCTATAAAGAGCAGAAAATTCTTTCTCTTCCGAGTTCCTATTTTATAGAATTGGTTATTCTATTTACTATATACTCATACAACTGAACAGAATGAGATGGGCCGGTCATCTCATGAGAATGGAAAGTGATAGCGTTGCTTTGAGGGTTTTCAATGTAACCGCTTTTGGACAGCGGCAAAGGGGAAGACCGAAAAAGAGATGGATCGACTGTTTAGTTTAGACTTTTGATTTTAATATTATTAAGATAAAAAAAAAAAAAAAAAAAAAAAAAATGGAGGTCCACAGCCGAGAGGAGAACAGCCTGGCTGGCTTTTAAAGAAGGCCAAGGCCCAAAATGGGCTGTCCAGCCAGTTATGATGATATACTCATACATTGGTTTCTAAGAAACAATGACGTGCATTGTCGGCAAAACCTTTAAGTCCGTAACTTATTTTTCTTCGAGCTATAGAGGTAATTAGTTTCAAATGATCGAGTTGTAAAATCAAATACTGCTAATGTTCGAGATACAGAGGTCCAATTTTTTTTCGAGTTACGGAGGGAAAATATATACCAAAATGGCTTGTGGGGATTGACTCATTATTTCAACATATAGAGGGTTGAAATTTCGAACAATGGAGGTTTTGGGGCTTGAACAAAATTGATTTTGAGTTTTGGAGGTTTTCGACTTAAAGAAGTTCTGTATATTATTTCTGTATAACTGATCTGCTGTGCGCGTAGTTCTCAGACATCCAGTCATTTTACAACCAGTTATAATAAAAGATATCGCGAGAGACTTTGCGTGTCCTTTCATCTTTTTCCTTACAATGGGTCATTTACTCACTTTAAATATTTGCGAGTGTAAGACAAGTTTTTCCTTCAAAAAACTGACCCTAAGTTCAAAACTCGTATAAAAATAAATAAAAGATCTTGTAACCTTTAAACATATTGCCATGCAAGTAAAACGCCAGCGATGATATTTATATCATTGGTAAGCATCTAAAGCAAGCAACCTGCTTCTATTTAGAGAAACAACAACAAAAAAGTAAATTAAAAAATAAAGGCAATTTTCCTTGTTCCATAGTTATTTTCATGCGCTCATTATTTGCGGTATTCTATTATTATTTCTGTGTACGTTTTGGTACTTTTGTGTTAGCCAGGCGCCACTCAATTTATAGATTAAATTTTCCAAATGATAACGGCATTCATTAGAAAGCCCTTTTTGAAAAGAAGATCGCTTCACACGGGTTCAAATTAAAAATAAATAAATAAAATTTTGAAAGTATGAGAAAACGAAATGGACGAAACTTTGAATTTAAAACATCTGTCAGAAATTTATGATATTTAAAATACATTCCGTTATAATTCTGATGCCAAAATAATTAACTATAATTTAGAAGTATTTCACATGTAAAAAGCATAAGAAAGAAAAAAAGTTTTAGTGACTTCCAAAGATGACATTTGTGTTATTTTCTCGATGAATGGGGGTGTGGCGGCTGATGGCGTCATAGCCCGAGTCCGTTTTCCACTTTCATTTCGGAGCTCATTTATTTCTGATTTCGTACAGAGATTCCGGAAGGGCCACCAATTGTGGGTGGGGCCGCTGCACTAAGTCGCCGTGTGGGCGGTCTTTATCCACGGCTCTCGCTGCTTCTCACCAGAGCCACTGTTGACAGTCTGTGCACATAAATTAAACTTCATGTCGTAATGAACCAAAATAAGGAAGGATTTTATTTAAATTCAAGGCTTAGTGTTTGAGTTCTTAATCAGCAGTCGAAATGAATTGGGGTGATTTTAATTCTTATTTTTTGAGGGAATGTAAGAATTGTATTTATGCCAGACATTACACATAATAACAGAATTGTGTTCATGTTATTGTGAATAAAGAAGGAATCAATCAACAAAGTTCACTGATGTTCTATAATATCGTACATAATTTATAATAAGCCTGCTGATGCACGAAATAAGAGATAAAATTGCGAAATTGTTTCATCCACGATAATCACAGATAACATACTCTAATGCAAACGCTATGCATAGCTTTTATAAATAGCGCTTGCATTTTGTTAACTTTGGTATTTGGTATGGCCAACAGATATGTGCCAAGTAAAACATTACTTTGGCATAAGTTAATTTTAAAGATGAAGAGGCTATTAGTTTCCCTATTTTTTATTTTATTGTATATTGTTTTAATTTTATTATCTATTTTATTTTAGTGATAAATTTTAAAGACATTTATTCACATAGCCATTGAAAATAGTATGCATTTTAAAGGTTAACATGTGTAAACGATATCGGAATGTAAAAGAAAACTCCGAAGTTCCTTACAAAAGTTTTTCTTCTTTAAAAGAAATAAGAAACGAATATTTTTTTTTTTTAATTGTCACGAAATATTAATATGTATTGAATCGAGTCTCTATTTATTTAGGATGAGGGAAATAAATAATGTAGTTTGGTTAATTTTGCCTCTCAACGGTCATTTTATGCACATTTTGTGTTAATTAGATCGGGACCTACACTAAATGTGCAGTCCGAACCCCTCACAAACATCCATGCCACTGCCAGGATTCGAACTTGAAGCCTGTGGTACCAAAGGCCAGAGCGCTAGCCAACTGACCATCAGGCCGCCATAAATAATGTAGAGAGCATCCTTGACTTATCAGCCAGTTTTCAAAACATTCAACAATTTTTTTTATTTAAATATTAAATACCTTACTTCAGTTAAATGTGAAAATCACAAAAACAATTTATCTGCGTCAAGATTTTTGTTGGAGAAATAAGATTGTTACGGGAATATTCAAATAATAATTGTATTTTAAAGCATGATATGTTATAAAGAATATATTTTTCTTTATTTTCAAAAACATTAAGTAAATAACAATAATAAATTTTAAAGGCATATAGAAGGCAGTAAGATGCATAGTGATTCACTTATGTATTTCACACACTTGAACCTATTCAATTTTTCTGCGTTTTTACAAAATTTCATCATTACAACATTCTTTCTTTTTTTTTTTTGTACATTAAATAAATTTACATTGCATAAAAATATAGATAATTAGAGGTTGAATAATAATAACATATCAGAAGAACTTTTCTGAAAAAGTTTTAAGGAAACTGGGGGATTCACCATCATCGTCAGCGCAACAGCCCCATTGTGGGCCAAGGCCATCTGCCTACTGGCAGTTAAGAGGCGAGAGATGCTTTTCTTTTTACGGAGTAATGTTGTCAGCCCTATGCCTAACGCTCTACAGTCATATTAGACCGGAACATACGATTTAAAGTGGATTCCGAACCACTACAAACATCCATGGCACCGCCGGGACTCGAACGCGAAACCTGTGGCACCGGGCGCTAGACAGTAGGCCATTCAGGCCCAAACCGGGGGATTACTGGTTTTAATTTTTAAAAATCACTAGAAATGGTGATTTCTTTCACAACAAAAGGGGAATTTGGCAGTTTGGATTTAGTTACCACCGTGACAAATTAACTAAAACTTATCTTAATAATTGAAGAGATCAATTAATGATACTATTTATGTTTAATCAACAGGCAAATCCATTAGATCGGTCGATTCCTTTCAAAATTAAATATTTTCAACAACCCCACAGCACCATTGTGAGATAGGGGTGGAGAAAACATTGTTTAAAGACTGTATTTCACATACAAATTAAATTAATGAATTAAATCAAGTTCAACCGTCTATGAAATATTGTGCTTAAATAATCATAACTATAAGATGAATAAAAATAAGAACATATAAACTCGATTTTTAATTAAGGGAATTCATAGTTCACGAAAGATTTTTTTACTAAATTGTAAATAAATTATATTATAAAAATCATGACATGTTTTTGATTTTTAACACTATTTTTAGGAAAATATCCAATTTTAAAATTTTTATTGGATAAGCTTGAAATTCAGAAGAAAATTTACATTTGCAAAAGCTGTAACATTTTTTTTTTACTATAGATTTAAAATACATTCAAAATAATTTTTCATAGAGTACTAAATGCACCCAAAAGAATTTTTTATATCTACATTTAAAAAGATAAATTAAAAATAAAAGCCTTCACAATTATACTAAAATACCTATCTCGTTAGATGTATAATTGCACGCCAACTATTTTTTTCTTTATAAATTACATGCTTTCTATTTTAAAAATATAGTTTGTTCACTGATTTTAATTCGTAACTAAATTTATGAAACTTTCCTTTATTGGGTTAAGGCCACACACACACATTAAAAAAAAAATATATATATATATATATATAGGAAACACCACAGAAAGTGTTATCAGTTTCTGTATAGTGGCATTCTTGTCTTAAAACTTGGCTCTCTCTGAAGTCACTGCATCCTTTAGCTTCGACATTGTAAGGATTCACCCCCCTACGAGTGTAAAATTTCGACAGTTTCCGGGGTTTTATTTTGAGAAGACGATGACAAGAATTCGCATTCCATCTCTTCTCTTAAACTTGTCGGGAGTGGGGGGCATTCCTCCCAAACCAACCCTAGCAGGCAACGGACATTTCATCAAGGCGTACCTTTGCGACTAGACTGTTGCTAAAACTCCATATCTTAAAAGCAATAAAAATATAAATGCAGCTCTAGAAGTTTACAATTAAGTTAAAGTTTAAAAAAAAATTTAAAAACTTAATTAAAAACATGATAAAATTTCTGGAGTAAAAACTCTGGAAAAAAACAGAATTAAAATGGAAAGATTAAATGATAAAATTAACTTTAAATTTAATCGGATTCAAGGTACAAAGAAATAATTAGGGGGCCATTGTACATGCCATCATAAAAATATTAGAGAAAGTAAAAATGTTTTTAATTAAATGGAAAATTAGGACATTAATGTAGAATTTAGGATGTTTAAATAAACTAGCAGTAATAACTTCAGATATTAAGAATTAAATAAGTAGAAAAAATACATTAGCTAGCTAAGAGTCAAAACGAGAGAGAGCTGCCATCTAGATGTCGCGGGTTTACGATCGGTAGCAATTTGTACAACGCAGCAGGGGTTGGCGGGAAATAAGCTCCCCTAGAACACACCCCCGAGGGAAGGGGGGTAGAGGTCGTCTCTCTATCTATTTTTAGACAAACAAACTAATCCACCCTCCTTCGTTTGAGTTCGGGGACGGAGTCGAGTTCCAGAGTAAGAATTGCTTCGCTGAGTTGAATCAGAAACTGGGATAGCCTGAAGTAGTTCGTTTTGAACCAAAGGGCATTTTTCAAAAGGTTTTGCAATACGTTTTAACTTATTCCAGGATGGGGTCTATTCTCAGAGGAGCATTTACGAAATCGCCGGGTCTTTAATTTTGGTACACTTGCAGTTTTCTCAGATTGGAGATGCGTTTTGTCGCCCAGAGTGGGCAGCCCTACAGAAGAATAGATCTCAGAATAGTTCGATGGATCAGAACGTTGTACCTAATTGGAAGTAGCTTAGAGAGGAGTGGATGGAGTTCTTTGCTAACAGCTGCGGTTTTCGAGACTGCAAATCTCAATTGAGAAGTGAAAATCCCTAGATATTTATATTCTTAGGAAGGCGTCATGTGAAAATGCAGACTGACTTATCATTTCAATTAAAAAACAAAATCTGATAGATATACACTCAAGAGCCATGCATTATGACATATGCATTATGCATTACGCGTGAACTGCATTATGACCACCCCTACATTTTGCAATGAACTCGCCTGGATGACGTGAAAGGCACGTGATCACGTGGAAATGGTATTTAACTGGTTTTAATCCATGCCAAGGCGGGTTGAAGCTGTGTTGCGTGGCAAAGGTGGGCCAACTCGTTATTGACAGGTGGTCATAATGCTTTTTCTCTTGAGTGTAGTTTCTATGGTATAAATCATACAAGCACACATATCTCCATATCTCTTCATAATTTAAGACAAATCTCCCAATGAAGTCAGGATGAGCAATTCCATAGACACAACGGAATATTTTTCAGACTCATTGTAAAGGTCATTAAGGGGGTCATCACATTATAAAGGGGTGGGGGCACGTGCAGCTTGAAGACAAGCTACGGACGCGAGTCATCTACGATCCTATTAGACTGGGACCCATGGTTTAAAGTGGATTCTGAACCACTACAAGCATCCGTGACACCGCCGGGACTCGAACACGAAACCTATGGAACAGAACGCCAAAACGGTGTGTCTAGTGTTTATTAATTCAAAAAAAAAAAAAATACTGGTACACTTTAAAAAAAACAAAGGCAAAATGTTTTTTATTGTCCTACAAAAATGATTGTGCCTTCTGCAAAGAAGTTTGAAGTGATTCATGTTGAATTTATTAAAACTCACATCGGACATAATGAATTAAAACAAGTGCATTTATCAAAATCTAAGAAAGATGCTTTTCGCCAATAAAGTGCCATTTGGTGCTACTTTGGATTTCAGTAGCTTTAGAAGATATACAACGCATCTATATCCTAAAAAATATCTCTTCTGTTTTTAATTTAAATACAAAAGCTATGAGGCACAGTGATGATGATGCTAGTGTAGGATCATGGGTGAATGAAATGACAAGTTAGGAAATATCCTGTGTTCTTTTCTTTAAAGTGCAAAGATGCTCTATCCTGAAAAGAACGCCGAATCAATTATGACTTTGTCCGTATCATCATGAACATGGCCCAGAGTGAAATGTTTAAAAAAAAATGTGGATCTAATCATATTTATATAAATGGAATTCTCAGAGTTAATACTTATGACTTTGAATTAACCACTTTGTTGACAATAAACGATGACAAGGATTTCCTTGTGCATTTAGGACATCCAATAAAGTCACGCAATATAGTATGTGCCTATTTTTCGAAGGAATTCTAAAATGAGGCCTGAAACATTCATGTCAGCTATGGCACATATTTACTATAACGCATGGGTCGAAACAATGGATATTCCGTCATTTTATTTACTTTTTTGCAGTTGGCATTGTGATAAAGCACGGCAAAAAAACTTAAGGAAAAATTAACACTAAAGAAAAACAAATGCTTTTTTATAAAATTCGGCGAACACTGTTGCAAGAGAGAGATGATTTGGCACTTGAAAAAATGACGGACAATAATCTTCGCAGCCTGAAATCATGCAGTATTCTTGTGAAGGATGTGATATAAATTTCAGATACTATCGAGTATGAAGTTAACAGGAATTGTTTTCCTAGATGATGAGAAAGCCTCTTCTAATAAGATCTGGCACGAGAGACTAATTTACAAAATAAATTAATAGTTTAAAAAAACTAAAAAACTCGCTTTTAGAGTTAATCAAACTAAAAAGTAAAAAATAATTGTTAACATAAGAATAAAATGACTGTGGAGAAAAGGAATGTCCCTGTTCTAAAAGCGTGGGTTCTAAAAGCTTTGTATGACATTTTAAAACTAACTCTGCATTTTGGAATGAAACTAGTGAAAAATTATAACGATTGATATCGAGTACCCCACGCTTTTAGAACAGGGACATTCATTTTCTCGTCAGTCATTTTATTCTTATGTTAACAATTATTTTTTACTTTTTAGTTTGATTAACTCTAAAAGCGTGTTTTTTACTTTTTTTAAACTATTAATTTATTTTTTACTTTTTAGTTTGATTAACTCTAAAAGCATGTTTTGAGTGTTTTTAAACTATAATATTTAAATGAGGTCTCGGTACGGAGGAGTGGAACTATAGTTCTTACAATAATGTAATTGTGAGTAAAACAAAGGCTAAATGCGAATAGTCCGTTGTGCCACTGTTCCACGTAGGTTTGAATGTACTTACTGAATACTTTCATTCTACATGGGTTAAATTGCTCTTCATAAGTTAAAATAAAATCTCTAATCCTGGCGATCCTAATCATGATGAGATAATAAACTTATCAAACTATTTTAGTGTCGTCGGTCCTTGATAAGTCTACAACGTTTAAATTAAATCTGATCGCTTAAAGTAGGGCAAAATCGAGCCCAAAGAGTTACAAACAAACATACATGTGAAACTAATATAAAAGCGTATTGAAAAGAATCAACTGTTTTCTTTCTGAAAGATACCTGTAAATGTTTCTTTGCAGCTTAAATAGTGTATATGAGGAGAAACAGATCTCCAGGGGAAAAAAGTCAGTTACATACATACAAACATACAGGTGAAGCTAATAAAAGCGTATTAATGACTCTATCCCACCAGAATGCATTAAAATAACTCTTTCATCTCCCACAAAACTATCTACTACCACCACACCACATCACATCACTGTACAGAGAGCTGACTTGCCCCTTTACATTTTGGGAAGGCTGTGGGTGAGAAGTCTAATTGGCTCTGTGACACTCTACGGTCATAGGAGGCTGTGGATTGTGGCGTAGTTCTCAACTTTAAACTTAAACTAAACAATAACCCGATCCTAGAAACAACTAGCTACACCGTTTGCCCAACACACACATTAACCATTATGAATTCCGCAATAACCCATACCACAAATTAAACCTACAAGTTCGCATACCTTCAGAGACATATATAACTGGAAAAGGAAACACACTCGCATGAAATAATTCTCAAAAAAATTCACAATTTTAAATATAGACAGAAGTGTTTTTATTAATATTTATAAATTTCAGTTTGAAATAAATCTTATAATTAATATTATTTGAATAAAAAGTGAAATCCTGATAATGCATTAATAAAAAAATATATAATTTTTACATGTTGCCGCAATTCCAAAATACTAGTATTACTAATAAAATAATAAGTCCCTACGGCTCATTACTTGCCACAACAGGATTCCGAAAAACTACAAACATTCATGGCACCGCCGGTATTCGAACCCGAAACCTATGGCGCTCAGCCATCAGGTCCCTCACAAAACTATCAACACTAAACTAGCAATTTATGTAAATGTGACACAGGTATAAATATATATATACACCAAAGCTGTAATTAGCATAAAAAGAATGATTCCAACTAAAAATAGTTTTAAAAAAAAGAGCTCCGCTGCCGTAATAATTTTGCCTCTCCTTCCCCGCAAACGATTGGGAAATGGACACCTAACTTCTCTCCCTCTTCGTTTTGGATGACACGGTTGTTTTGACTAGACACTAGAGAGCGAAGGAGAACGTGGATTTGTGATTTAAACGCATACTTGCGGATACCTCTCGAAGTAAGGCAGCTACGCCAATTATTTTAAGGGGTTTAATTAAGGGCGTGATTTGCTATTTAACGACATCCACATTATGAGCCTAGCACGTTCATTTCTCCGGATATGGACTTAGCGCATATTGGCATTGTCGCAATTTGGACTCGGCAAGTGCATGTTCCATAACTTCTGGAAAAATTTCACACATACACGCAAATAGTGCCTATAGATTCAGTGCGTTGTTTTACATCCTATAGAACCAAGAAAAAAATTATTCCTATGTAATTTTTTAAATTACGGCAAAATCGATTTTTGGCCAAATTCTCCCATTTGCCTGGATTTTCATGGACAAATCTCAGCCACAATCAAAAATGTTGACAGCCGATCAAAATGTATTCATCTGAAGGGCTTCCAAACCAAATTGGAGCCAAATCGGTCGCAAAATGCGCTAACTCGCTTAAAACGGCTCGGAGAGCGCCCAGAACGTGGACTTGTGATTTAAACACATACTTGCGGATATCTCTCGAAGTAAGGCAGCTACGCCAATTATTTTAAGGAGTTTAATTAAGGGCGTGATTTGCTATTTAACGACATCCACATTATGGGCCTAGCATGTTAATTTCTCCGGATATGGACTCTTCCAATCAAACTGAAGTATTTTGAGTGGCATTTGAGATGAAAGAATACAAATGTTACACTTGCCGATATTTGCGTTTTGAAATAAATGTGATCATTCCTTCATTTACTAATAAAATAACTAAAGAAACTGCTTCTGAAGTCTTGAGATAGTCTCCATCGCTCATTTTTCTATTTTGCCGTGAGTCAAATTGAATAACACATAGTTCAGTATTAATAGAGTCGGAAATTTCAAAAAAGGTAATTCACTATACACAGTAGAGCATCTTTAAGTCGAACCTCGATACGTCGAAAACCTCCAAAACTCAAATAATTTTTTGTTCAAGCCCCAAAACCTCCATTGTTCGAAACCTCTATATGTTGAAGTAATGAGTCAATCCCCACAAGCCATTTTGGTATATATTTTTCCCTCCGTAACTCGAAAAAAAAAATTGAACCTCTGTATCGCGAACATCAGCAATGTTTGATTTTACAATATTTTCAACTCGATCATTTGAAACTAATTACCTCTATAGCTCGAAGAAAAATAAGTTACCGCCTTTAAGGATTTGCCGACAATGCACGTCATTGTTTCTTAGAAATCAATGTATGAGTATACAGTAAATAGGATAACCAATTCTATGAAATATTCTTATTCTTATAATTCTCAAAATAAATTAGAAAGAATTTAAACCTCTGCAAGGCGAATATTTATTTATAAAATCCGCATAAGTCGAAATTCTCCATAAATCGAAAATTCTATAACTCGAATTATTTGGCGTCTCCCTTGAAGTTCGACTTACAGAGGTTCTACTGTAAAACTATTTTGCAATCAAACTAACATTTTTTTTTTATTTGCTCTTATAAAGAAGCTTTTTCTTTTAAAAATCACATTAAAAATTGTTAATCTCTTTTTTTTTTATCATGCCTAAAAAATTATTTAAAAAAAATTTGCTTTATTATTTGTACTTTGCTGTTTTAATCGATGGCACAATCATAATTTCTATTTGGGAGAATGTTTCTGAACACATTGAATTTATATGCGAATAATGTAAATGCTTCATTATCAATATTTAACATTCTAAAATTTTGTCAAGGAAATATTTCTTGTTTATTGAACCGTATTAGCAGTTGAAGTATCAAAATAAGCATTCATTATTTACAGCGAAGGACAATACTTGCTTTTCTTTGTTATTTTTATTATCACCCACGTTCATTGCCTATGCAATAAGCAATAAGGTAAAGCAATGCTTAATTCTTTCAGGTTGTTTAAAAACGGTATTCTTTTTAACTATTTATATTGATTGCCCTGTGAAATAATTATATCCAAATATATAAATAAGCGTCTGGCAATAGAACTTCAAATTACTATTTAAACAAGGCATCTATTTAATGTATACATTATCATTATCTAATAGATTATTGCATTTACTGGTGTTCATTCTCATATCTCACGCGTACTTGGGTAACAAATTTAAAGGTGATAACGGAAACTCGATATTATATCCAAATCTCTCTTAAGAAATACAAAATACAAAGAGTTAATAGGTTTTATTAAGTTAGCTTTATAATAATATAAATCAAATATAATAAAATAATGAAAAATATTTCATTCCTTTCAAGTTTTGTTTTTAAAAATAAATACTAAAAGTTGTTAAAATAATATTTTCAAATACATTAAGATGCAATCATATTATGTTATATATAGTTAATGGGACTTGATAATACTCTGGTAAATACCGTAGAAATTTTGAAAGTGCTAGCTATTGCAATACAAATTTATTGGCATAACGAATGACACAGCTGTATTCGTTACACGTACATTATCATGTGCTTCATCAAAACAGGAAAATAAGACTATAATGACAGTCGCTATACAAAATCCTGAAGTGCCCTACAATCAAACCCGCCAAAAAAAAAAAATTTCATAAGTTGCAACAACGAAATGGAAAATCATTAGCCAAGTACAAATAATAAAAAAGTTAACAACTAGAACTGCATTGGAGGATAAAAAAAACGAACACAAATATTTATACAAAATATACATTAACAGGTTGTGAAACAAATTATCCATTAAATTATTAAAATCCAAAAGAAATAAATTATAACATCCTAAGAATAACTTTATCAAGGAATACCTACCCTTGGGTTATTATAAACAGAGCAGCAATATTTCGCTATAACTTTGAACAAGAATTTATGAATTAACTTTCAACATGGAGGAAACAATGCATAAAGGAGGTGAATATATATAGAGGCATAATACACTCATGTCCATAAATTAAGGATAATTCAAAATCACACAGAAATTGAACTCTAAAATAAAAATTTCACCTGTAGAATTATCACCCACATCTTGAAGAAGAATATGCAAATTACAAGAAACCACCAGATGGCGCGGATAGTACGTCACAATGACGAGAGTGTAAGAGAGGGGTATATAAGGAATGGTGGCAAAGAAGTAAAATTGTTCACAAGTGCTTTAAAAGCCTTTCAGTGCAATAACCGCATAGTAATGGCACAAAGGAAGCATTTGGATGATTTTTTACGTGGTAGAATTATCAGACGACTGGAATGTGGACGTACCCAGCTGGAAGTATCCGAGGAACTTGGAATCGCCCAGAGTGTCATCTCCCGGCTTTGGCAACGATTCCAAGATGATGGTAATGTGAGTAGATGTTACAGCACAGGTCGCCCCCGAGATACAACGCCGAATGAGGACCGGTATTTAGCAGTTACTGGCAAAAGAAACAGACGGAGCACAGCATCAGACCTGTCTCGTCAGCTCTCTTCCGCGACAGTTTCAAGGCAGACCGTGTACAGACGCTTAGGGCACATTGGTCTATATGCTCGTAAGCCTGCCAGATGTGTTCCACTTACCACAACTCACTGTCGCCTGCGATTAACCTGGAGTAGAGAGCATGCATTGTGGACACCGCAACAGTGGCCTGGTGTGATGTTTTCCGACGAGTCCAGGTTTAGTTTTCTGTCTGATTCTCGCCGGACTTTCATATGGAGAGCGCCAGGTACCCGTTACTACCAAGAGAACACCATTGAACGACATCGTTACGGTGGTGCAGGATGGCTCGTTTGGGGAGGAATTATTCTTGGTTCCAGAACTGACCTGCATGTTCAGAGTGTGACGATGACAGGCAACATCTATCGGGATGTCATTCTGGAACAACATGTACGTTTGTTTCGGGGCGCCATGGGTGCTGAATTTCTGTTTATGGATGACAACGCCCGTCCTCACCATGCAAACATTGTAGACGAATGCCTTCAATTGGAGGATATCACCCGTATGGATTGGCCAGCATACTCACCGGACTTGAATCCAATAGAGCATGTGTGGGATATGCTTGGCCGACGAATTGCAGCCCGTCAACCCCTTCCCACCTGTCAACCGGAACTTCGGAGGGCATTGCTTGATGAGTGGTGTAATATTCCCCAACTCAACTATTGTGTGGAGATTTTAATGCACATAGTACAATATGGGGCTATAGCTCAGAGAACCAGAGAGGTCGAGACCTCA
>BPLQ01005213.1:0-15134 GCA_021605075.1 Caerostris darwini
GTGTAACTCGTAAGCTATGAAAATCTGGTTTTAAATTAATAATAAAAGAAACTAATTTTAGATACCTTTTCAAAAATTAAAAACAAAATTTAGCCTCTGTAAAGTTACAAAAGTTGCCTAGTTTACTAGTTTATGATTATATTCTAGTATATTTAAAACTCTTAAGTGAGTATACTGAAAACTCTTAGTTAATGCTTTAATTAACTACGGTTTTTTTATATATTAAACACAATTTCAAACTAACTAAAATGAATTAATAACATTTCAATTTTAAACTCAATTTCAATTAAATATAATTATTTGCTTTATTTTAAGGAAGCTCACAAAATGAAAAAAAATAATAAAACCAGATATGATTTAATCAATTAACGGAATATAAGCAGTACATAAATATTTAATCAGTATTAAAACCAAATTCTTACCATTTTACCAAATTCTTACCATTTCCATAAATTTAAATGTTTAACAAAAGAATCGCGATACTTTGTGGCCACTAATAACGCCCAAGGAAACTGAGGAGAAAAAAAAACCTATTTTTCTCCTTACAAGATTTAGCTGATAAGTACTTCATATTCTTAAGAGACCGTGAAAAGATACAAGATTACTCCATTAATACAACGGAAACACTAAAGACAAGTATCATTGGTTAAATGAAGAAGGCTCATAAGCTTCTTCGGGATTTTGATATTCCAGATTTTTTTTTTTTTTTTTTTTTTTTATGCTTATATATGCATGTTTTTTCCTTATGCGATACACGTTATTTTAAAATTTACAGTTTATTATCGAATAACTTTCATAATAAAAGTAAGTTAAGAGAATAGAAAACACTTTTTTTTGTTTCATTAGAAATTTTAAGAAGATTTTCAACAATAGAAAATATTTTTTGTGTTTTAGAACCGGAAGACGTAAAATGATTTTTTTTTTTCATTTTGAATATTTTATTCAGTTAGTGTTCATAATATTTGTTATAAAAAGTATCGAATCAAACTTATTTTGAAGTATTTGTCTTTTTACTTTAGTTAAAAGGAGAAATAAGTTTTTCTTTCAAAGAAACTTATTGACTATTTTTTACCAAGAATTCAGAAATATTCCGCATCTGTGTATATCTATGTGGCAATCGATTTTGTTAAGTACATGAAAAGTATGGAAGAATAGTAAGCCCTTAAATAAAAATTAACGTCAAATAGCATTTTGTTATTATAACAGCATAAATGTACTAATTTCGGAATACTTCTATAACTCGTAAGCAATGAAAATTTGGTTTCAAATTAATAATAAAAAATACTAATTTAAGATACCTATAAACCTAAATGGTGAAAACCTAAATGGTATATAAATGGTGAGAACCTATATACCTATATACCTAAATGGTGAGAACTTCCATTTAAACCATTAAAAACATAACTTAGCCACTCTAAAATTACAAAAGTTATCTAGTTTATGATTATGCTCTAGTATATTTAAAACTCTCCAAAACTCTTCGGGGAGTATACTGAAAACTCTCAGTTTATTCTTTAATTAATTTAGGGTTTTTTATTACATTAAATATTAATTTATCTTTAATTTTAGATTTTAATTTATCTTTAATTTTAGATTTTAATTTATCTTTAATTTTAATAAAATTATTATAATACTTACGTTTTTGTAAGTTGTAATTAATTTAATATTATGAATAGTATCATTTTATTTAATTAGAATATTATAAATTTTAAGATACTTATAAATTTTAAATGCTGAGATCTTCCATTTAAACCATTAAAAACATAACTTAGCCACTCTAAAGTTACAAAAGTTGCCTAGTTTATGATTATACTCTAGCACATTTAAAACTCTTAGGTGAATATACTGAAAACTCTTAGGTTTATGCTTTAATTAATTTAGGTCTCTTTTAATATATTAAATATAATTTCAAACTAACTAAAAAGGAATTAATAATATTTCAATTTTAAACTCAATTTCTATTAAAAAATAATTTCGCAAGAAGCTCACAAATTAAAAAAAAAACTAGATATGATTTAATCTGGTAACGGAAGATCAGAAGTAAATAAATATTTAATCAGTATGAAAACAAAATTCTTACAAATTTTTTGCTTCATAAATTTAAATGTTAAACAAAAGAATCGCGATACTTTGTGGCCACTAATAACTCCCGAGGAAACTGAGAAGAGAAAAAATCCTATTTTTCTCCTTACAAGATTTAGCTGATAAGTACCACATATTCTTAAGAGACCTCCATTAACAATAAAGACAAGTATCATTGGTTAAATGAAGAAGGCTTATAAGCTTCTTCGGGATTTGGATACTCTAGATTTCTTTCTGTTATTTTTTTTTCATGCTTATATATGCCTGTTTTTGCCTTATGCGATACACGTTGCTTTAAAATTTACTGTTTATTATCGAATAAGTTACATAATAAAAGTAAGTTAGTAGAATAGAAACACTTTTTTTGGTTTTGTTAAGAGATTTTAAGACGATTTTCAACAACAGAAAATATTTTTTTGTGTTAGAACAGGAAGACATAATTTTTTTTTTCATTTCGAGTATATTATTTAGTTTGCATTCATAATACATTTTAAAAAGTATCGAATGAAATTTATTGTGAAATATTGGTATTTTTGCTTTAGTTAAAAGGAGAAATATATATTTTTTCTAAGATACTCATTGGCTATTTTTTCCATGAATTTAGAAATATTCAACATCTGTGTATGTCTATGGGGCAAATCCATTTTGCTCCGTACATACAAAGTATGGAAGCTAAAAATAAGCCCTTAAATACCAATTAAGGTTAACTCGCATTTTGTTATTATAACAGAAATAAATGTATTTATTTCGGATTACTTCTATAACTTGTAAGCCACAGAAGTCTGGTTCTAATAAAAGATGCTTTAATAGACTACTGCTTTATTATGGCTTGGAATTATACATATCTTGCTTATTTTTATTCAGCAAATGATTAAAATAAAAAATATATATCATAAATATATTGCATATAGGATATATGCATCCGAACTTTCAAAAGGACAGCGGAATTCATTTATAAAGTACAGCTTCACTGCTAATAAAATGACATGGAAAAATATGTGTAGCCAGCCATATGATGTTCAAATCAGCTTATAAAGTCTTTAAGGTTAAGGTATATAAAAACAAACCCTTTTTTACAAAAATGTGGGGTTCCAAATATAATGAGCTACAAATGAAGGCAAATATAAACTGTAGAAATATTGTTAGGCTGTACTATACATGTTTTATAATAACAACTTACAATTATATTTGGAAGGATATATATTATATATATTATGTATATATGTCTCTTTCTATAATATGAAACTATAATTTAATTTGGCATAAGTTACGATTAACATTTTTATAAGTAATAGATAATCTTACAGAACTACTACCAATACTAATTATGTTTCAAAATTAACTCTATGTTAAATCATGCCTTTCGCCTGGCTACGAAACAGGAAGTTTTCTTTTCACGGGGTAGAGTTGTCGCCTTACGCCTTACAGTCATTTTATACAGAGACGTAAGGTTTAAAGTGGATTTTGAACCACTTCCAGCATTCACGCCACCGCCGGCCGCGAACCCTGTGGCACTAATTACCAGAGCGCTAGTCATTCGGTCATCAGGCTTCTGCCGTCAATTTCAACCACATTAAAATGCATAAATTATATTTTTTCATTATAGAATCATATCATACACAACTATGTAAATCATATATTATTTAGGCTTTATATTAAAATAGAATAATAGTTAATATGTAAACGGAAATATTTCAAATGAGCGAATAAGATACAGAAATGCTTTGTAATTTTATTCATACAAAATATATATATCTTTCAAAATATTTATATCGACTTTTGTTCTTTCTTAATTAGCAATATGTAATTGCAAAAAATCTAATATTTTATATTCTATCTTATTTTACAGATTAACTTGATCTTTCTCGTGAATATCATTCGAATTCTCGTGACAAAGATGAAAACCAGCTCAACATTCGAGATTGTCCAGATCAGGTGAGATTGGAAATCTTCCAATTTACATTTTCACACCATGTCTAAACAATTTAAATAAGATCTCAGAATACCCTTTCTGAACTTAAATGTATTAAGACAGATAAAATATGACAATTTATCCCCTCAGAATTTTGCAATTTGGATGATTTTTCCAAAATAATTAAAAGATTAAATTTTAATTCAGACGCTACAAATATCTGGGCATAATTATATTTAGAAATATAAATTGCGTCCCCTCTAAATGCGATCATCAAGTAAATGAAAGGAACGGTCCACTGGGTTTTAATTAGCAAGTGTCTCTTATGAGACACTCTTAATCTACAAAGCTTCTATTATTTGCTTTTATTTTATACTTAATTTAGCTCTTACTAAGTGTAATTTCAAAATCTATGTCCATAATTTTGAATAAATACCTATTGTTTTAATTTTTAATACAGATAAAAGATTTCAAAAATTTATAAAATCAAAATATCTGCCCATACTTAATTCCATCCAATTAATCTGATCCAATTTCAAATTCTATATCCATACTTTAGAATATTTGAAAATAAATAGTAATTTTTTTTATTTTTAATATAAATTATAGATCTAAAAACTTTTGAATTCTTTAATTTCTCTTGACAATTAAAAATTTAATTAGCCACATTATTTATGACACACTATTTAATGTTAAAATATATGACATTTATAGGTCACATATCTATAAAAAGTGTACAATTGCAAAATCTATGTCCATACTTTAGAATATTTGAAAATAAATTGTCATTGTTTTTATTTTTAATATAAATAATATATTTAAAATTTTTGGATTCTTAATTTCTTTGGATAACGAAAAATATAATTAGCCACATTATTTATGACATACTATTTAATGTTAAAATATAAAATATTTATAACTCCCATAACTATAAAAACTATTTTGCAAATAGTCAAATCATTTACAACGAACACAAATTGATAAGAATTTAACACTATTAGATTTTTTATTTATAAAATTGTTTTGATTTTTAATATAAATAAAAATTTTAAAACTTAAATATTCTTTTATAAACTTATATATTCGTTTGTATTAACAATAGCTATAAGTACTTAGTGCGTTGATCAATTCCTTCTTCTTGAAGTTTCACATTTATCTCATTTGGTATTTTGCCGTGTATATTGAGCTGTATAATGCTTCTAATTGTATTTGGAATACTTATTCTTCATCTATGCCTAGAATATTCAAACTTTAATATATTCTTTTGGTTATTGAATGTGATAATGTTTCTTGTAGAATTGGGAATACTTCATTCTTCATTTATGACGACATTTAACTTACTTTTGTATATTCTGTTAGAGATTCATGAACAATTCGTTCTTCATGAAGCTCTTGATCTATTCAACATTGCTAACTTATATTCATGTGGCTATTGAGTTTGGCCATTCTTGTAGTATTCCAATCAATTGATTCATATACATCTTGCATTATTAAACATTGGCATATTCCTGAGTTTATTCATCCGTGCTCGAATGTTCACGAACGATAAGTTGAAAATTGCCGAGCAGATTTAAGCATTTTTTTTTTTTACTTTTCTTTCAGACGAGCTATGAAAGCTACTGCTCTTTTGTTCCCACTGCTGGGCATAACCCACCTGCTGTTCTGCGTCAACCCTCGAGACGACAGTAAATTGGAAGAAGCATACATGATCACGAATGCTGCTCTGCAATCTTCTCAAGTAAGTGTCACTGTCTCATTATCTTCGACCTTTAGCAATTTCCTCTTTAGTTGTTGTTGCTTATATGCTCTAATATTTATAAGTTTGTAGATGGGTCTTTTTACAGTGATGTATCTCACTTGATCAACATAGGTTCAGGTTCATGTGTTCAAAAGTTCATCGTGATAGAGAACACTAGTTTATTATAGTTTTACCCATGGGCAAGAAACCTGATTCTGCCAAACTCAGAAAATTTAAACAGACAGTTCAGTGACTATAATGGGAGTCCCCGCAAATATCGAGCCCTCTATTCTTGCATATTAGCTATCATACATTATTGGAGCAGGATTGAGGCTCCTTTTAAATTTATGTACTCGTTGTGGAATCGATGAGCGTATAACGGCAAATATGACACGTTTAATACTTATTTTTTTTAAGATCGGTAGGCCTCGTGCTCCATTTATCCATGCCATGAACTGCCATGGTTAAGATTTTAAATATTTGTTACGATTTTAAAAAGCTAATTTCTAAAAAGGAAGAGTTAATGAAGATGGTGACCAGAAATATCTCTGAACTATTTAAACACTTTCTGTATACTTTACTTCCGTCTGTAGTGATTTACATGTCATTGAGTAGCTTTATGGTGTTATTATTTTTTCTTTTACTGATATGGTAAATTTAGTATTCCTTTTTACTTTTTTTACATGTATGATGGAGTCAAATTTATATCTAATAAGGGGATATGGCAAAAAAGGGATTTAAATTAGTTGATGGCTAATTGGGAAATTGAATTACTGTTCCTCTCATCTAGTGGCGCCCTGACGGCCAATTGGCTAGCGCTCTAGCCTTGCTTTTCAGGTTTGCCCGCTTGCTTTTCAGGTTCGAACCCTGGCGGTAGCATGGGTGTTTGTTAGTTGTTCAGAATAACCTTTAAATTGTAGATCCCGGTCTAATTATACCAAAGTGTGCAAAACAAATGACTGGAGAGCATTAAACCAAATTAAATCTTATCAAGTGTTAATTTTTTTAGTATCCATTGCAAGATACAAAAGTTGTTATTGTATTTAATTGGAATTATTCGTTTTAAAATGATTTATAGCACTCTGAAAATTCCTAACTTTTTAATGAAAAGGAAAATGTAAATATTATTTTGAGGTCTTGAATTTCTTTAGAAAAAGTTTCTTTTCGGTGTTTTCTTATATTATCCGTAGTTTTCGTTACATTAATTAATATTAAATTACTTAATTAAATAATAAAAACAGTTCTATTTATAATATATTTATTTCCTGGATCTTTTTTTAATACTTTGGGATTAAAAATGTTCAGCCATTTTCAAAAAAATTTTGTTTTCCTTCGTTTCTATTTTACGTAAATAACATCTGCAATTTAATTTTCTTTCATTTCAAATTTCAAAAAATAATATTTTATTTAAAAATTTTATTAATTTATAAATATTTTTAATGTAACCATTATCTTTAAAATTGTAATATTTTATTTGTTCAAAACATGTCCGCCGAACATTTTTTGTGTTTCCTATATTTTGGTAAAACAACTTTGGGTTAATTTTTATTGTAATTTATTTCATATAAATTAGAATATTAAGTTGATCAAAATCAGAAATACATTTATCTTAAATCAACTAGATATTTTGTATCGATTCAAATATAAAGGCAATAATAACAATGTACTATTTAATAAATTATTTAATTTAATACTTATTAGAAATTGCAACTTACTCAAATTATAAACAAAAAAACCCCAGTTAAATTTAAATTTTTGAATTTAGGGTAGCGAATTCAAAATTCTAAAACTTGGTGAAAATTTTGAATTTTCCATTAAAGTTTTTGGATTTCCGTCTTTTCTGAAACCCCATTTTGGGACTCTGAAAGAGTTTTTATCAAACAAATGTTTGCAGAAAAATTCAATCACCTGTGTTGAATTTTATCTTATAAGAAGATGAAATATTTCCTGTGAAAGTATCACTTCCTCAGAAATTCTCTACAGCACCTATCCCTGCACCCCTTAAACCTGAATATGCACCACCCGTTAACTGTTCATCGCCACTATTTCCAGAGACTTATCTCTTTTAACCCCGCAATTCTATTTTTGAACGAAAGTGAATGATAAAGCAAAAAATGAGAAAGGGAAAAAAGCACTTTCTCCCGCGAAGTCGGTTATTGACTTGGAAGTTTTCAAGAGTAAGATCGCAGAGAAGTCTGGCCTCCGCAATTTGAGTTTGCCAAAGGAAACGAGCTCCTCTTGATCCAGTGAACATGACGAAAAAAAAAATATCATGTGACCCGACAGCGGCCATCTTTCTTAAGTGATATTCCTCCTCAATGGGTTCTTTTTTTGGATTTTAGTTATATGATCAATTTTATAAAAATGGGACAAAACAAATTTATTTGGAATATTGGAAACAGATGTTAAAATCAACCCGTTAGATAAATAATACATAAATCAAAAATATAACATATGCACAGAAGCTACCTAATAAACTATTCGTACTGGGGTACTATAGTTTCCTATATTACCATTAATATTGATATTACAATACCGTTTTTTCATTTCTTTTCGTCAAAATAGTTTTGAGATTACATGCATTAAAAACGAATTTAATTAGGCGTAAACTATTATTCTTCTTCCTTGACGAAACAGCACCGTGGTAGGCCAAGGCTGTCTGCCTATTGGCAGATTTTAGTAAATTTTAGCATTGATTTTTCAATTTTAGCATTGAAATTTCTCGAAACAGTTATTTTTTCTTTATGGCGTAAGGATGTCAGCCCTACGCCCAACGCTCCTACAGCCATATTAAGCCAGCACCTACGGTTTAAAGTGGTTTCCGAACCCCTACAAGCATACTTTGCACAGTCGGGACTCCGAATCCGAAACCTATGACATCGAGCGCCAGTCACTCTTCCATCAGGCACCTTATAGTGAATCTACCATTTTAAAATAAAATTAAACAAACAAAATATTTTCATCTACATATAAACTGCGCCCTTGTCCTTGTCTATGTTTTAACACACCCATCATGGTAAAGTAACCACAAAAAAAGCATTATTAATTTTTATTGAATGCATTAAATAATTCACAGTCTAATTTCACCATAAACAGCATTCTGGTAAAGTTAAGCATTAAAGGCCTTATCAGATGAACCTGTTTCGTTGCATGTTGCATGAAGCAATCCACCGTTTCCATTCAAATAACAAGTTCATCATTGAATGCTCATCCAAATTTTATCCTTCGTAGCTCAATTGCATGAAGCATTTTATGGCCCATTTGTTCAGGGTTATGCACGTAATTAACTAATTGTTTGAGAGAAGTGGCCGGTTTGTTTTCACTTAATACTTAAAAAAAAAACATCGTAAGGTGATTGAGTTTTTGAAGCAAAATAAATATATTTCAACGAATCACAAATAGGCATAGTTTTATTAATAAATCAATCTGAAATCATTGAAACATATAGGTTACCACCTACGGTTTAAAGTGGATTCCGAACCACTACAAACATCCATGACACAGCAAGAACTCAAACCGAAACTTGTGCGCCAGAGCTATAAATTAAATACTTTAGGGAATTTTATAGATTACTTTGTATTATGACTTCGAAGCTGTGTTGATCACCACAGGATAATTTAAAAAAAAATAACTCACATTAATTAAATAAGTATTCAAAGTATTCAAATCACTGTAGAAAGATCTAACTCAAAAAACTAAAATATTAAATAAAATATTGGACAATAAATAATTTCAATAAAATACAGAAGAATTCAATTTTTTTTTTCTAAAATTATGAAAGTAGTTGTTTAGATTTCTTTTATTTATTGAACGGATAGTTTGCTTTATAAATATTTATGCACCAACATTTTGTTTCTGCGATACGGGCTCTATTGTTTGTAAATGTTTATATTGTATTGAAAATGTTTTTTAAGATACTCATATCAGTTTATTTCCAACATTTGTGACTCAGCGATGAATGTCCAGCTGGCAATCTAGTCAACTCAATTCGATTCCTTTTTTTTTTAATTCTGTGGCAGTCACTGTTTTGAAAAACAAAGAAGTTAAGCAGTTGTGACAATGTTTCACATCGACAATTTCAGTGATTGATAAAAATTATTCTTTCTTTCCAAAGGCAATAGGAAAATAAAGCTCAGTAATTTTTGAAAAATATCTTACAAAACAAAATTTTTTGCAAAGGAAGTGTTGAAAGTGTCTCTTGATGAAATGCCAACTGATTAGCAAATTTCATGAGACAAGTGTTGATAAAGCGACCATGTTCAAAAAATATTACTTGTTTGAACTAAAGATTTTATAATAGTAGGAGTTCTTGAGTTGACTTAAGCAAGTTATAAAATTCTTTAGAAATCGAAAAAAAATAATGTCATTTTTTAAAACGCTTGTCACAAGGTATTATTTTGTTATTTTCAACATGAGGCAACCCTAAAGCAATAAGTTTACTTATGTGTATGACATTCTCCTAATTTCTTTGAGTGACAAAAAAGTCGTATGATCACATACAGTGCTGTGCTCATTAGTTTCGGCAAAATGACCGATATTATGCTTTACGCAATTGCGCTACGGGTGATAAATGTTAGAAGAGCGCGCAACGATAAACTCATTATTTAAGTGGCAACTGTGGTTTGTCCGATGCTAAAAGAAACGCAACAAACCTGATAAGCCCTAAACAACCGTTCTGAAAAGACTTTAAGAGTACCCATTGGTTTAAGGGTCCACTCGTAGTTCAAAATTTCGAGCTAGCTATTCTAACCATGAGGTATAATTGTTTAAACTATATAATTTGTTATTATTAATATATATTCGATATAGGTTGCTTATTGAGACCACGAGCTACAACACCACATTTTATTATCGTGAGGTTTTAACTAATTGTGAAGGAAAACTATACGAGAGGTACATATATATATACGAGACTTATATATATATATATATATATATATATAAATCTCTATGTTATTACCAATTATTATTTACAAAAAAAAATGAAAAATAAAGAATTAAATTTAATTCACCAGTGCTGTTTATTCCAAGGACAGAAATTTTTCAAGTTCTCGAGTCTATGAAGAATCTAAGTCACCTATCTGCAGCAGACTTTAATTATCACACGACATGATACACGAAACAAAAGGGGCTCACTTTGCAAAGAGTCGGTAACTCTGGTCTGTTTAATCACTTTCAGAAAACGATAAAAACAACATTTCTAGTTGACTCGTTGCAGAACTCTATTTTCTCCTTCTCCAAAAACAACCTTTTAAGAAATTTCGTCAAGAAGGGGGTATCAGCTTCCCTCACTTCTCAATGGAGTGGATACTTCCTTAGCCCATTGTCTATCTTCAATTACTATGCAACAACTCCTTAAGTAGTCTGTATCTCCTCTGTAGTTATTTCGACCTGTGCAGGTCGAACAGACAATCATTAATTTCTTGATGTCTCATTAGACATGACACTGAATATCTGCTAATTGATTCGAGTGACAGGCTGTTCTCATTAATACAAAACACTAATTGCATGTAATACAAATAGCCACAACCCTGCTTATCTGCTGTCAAATTTGAGAGATGGTTTGAAAGAATATATAATCCTTTTTCCTGGAACGAAATGCTACAGGTGGGAAAAATGCTACAGTGTATACAAAATTGTTTGATGTGGTTGCCCCCATAATTCACATATTCCTTTATTCTTTTCACTAGGTTTATTACACATTTATAAAAAAAATTCTTCATAAATTAATAGCTGTAATTCATCAACAGATATCAATCTTTCAGGTAATTCTGCAAATTAAAATCAAATCCCGTAATAAGAAATTGCAAAGAAGCAGTAGACAATTTACACAGACATATCAAATTAACTGAATGGACAGATGTTTTCAGGTATATAGACGTCGGAAACAAATTTTCACCTTAACATGTACTGAACGATTGATATTTAAATGTAGACGTTGCAATTATGTTTTGGGGTTGAAAGCCTTGCTGGAACTTTAAAAATAGAGGTGCTTTGCTTTTTGAAACTGATGATCTTGTGTTTGCTTTAGAACTTTGAGCAAATATTAATTTAGTCAATGCGTGCGTATTTAAAATACCTTATTTTTCTTAACTATTAACCATTAACGGGAAAATGTTAACAATCATTAACTGAGAAGTGAAAGAGGGTTACGGGACAATAAACAATTTCATAAGAATTTTTAAGGTATGTTTTTATTTTGGAGAAAACTGCAAGGCACTTTAAGTGATTAGGTTGAAATTAATAATGTTACAAAGTATTCCACTGACGTACTTCATGTATCAATATAAATCAGAAAAAACACCACGTAAATGATTAACAAATATTGATTTACGTGAAAAACATTTTATTTATTAAAATTATTGTAAGTTTTCAATACAATTGAACAGACTTTATTTCTGTTTCTTTTCAGGGAATCTTTGTGTCAATTCTCTATTGTTTCATGAACGTTGAGGTAAGTTACAAAACAGATTTTATTCTATACTGCATTATTGTAAATATTTAAAAATTAATAAATGGTAAATTGGGTACTATTATTCAGTAAATTTTTCTCATATCTATAATTTTAATTAGCTCAATGTTTTATGTTAGAGTTCGTATTTTGCAGTCATTTATTATGTCACATTCTCCTAAAAAATCACTCATAATGCCATATGTAGGAGTTATGGTGATTGGTTAACAGTAGACAAACAATAGTCTCATAATGGTTGCGTAGAAGTAACATAATTTGCTTCGTTAACCTCTCAAAGAAGGTTAAATTTTCTTTTTAATTGATTTCTTTGTTCTGTTTCAGGATTTGTAATGGTTTTTTTTCCCCAGCTAAATATTGAAATCATTCCAATGATTAGCTATTTTAACTCCCGCACAGATTGATGAATAATAGACACACATCCCTTCGTCCTGGTACCCTTTACACACATGGTTTCTAATCGCTTTCCCAAATAACGTTATATTTTTCTTTTAATTGTTTTCTTTGTATTGTTTTATGATAGGTATGTAACATTTTGTCCAGTTGAATAGCACAACCTCTCCGATAAATAATTATTTGATCACATTCCTAACGTAACCTAACGGTTTTATGGAAACTGTTGTAGAGTAATTAAACAATAGCCTGATATTGTACACGAAAATGGTAACATAATTCGTTTTGTTTACCTCCCAAAGAATGTTATTTTTTCCTTTTCGTTGTATTCTTTGTTCTGTTTCAAGATTTGTAACGTTTTGCCCAGTTAAATATTGAAATCATTCCAATGATTAGCTACTTGAACACTCGTGGAGATTGATAAATAATAAATACACATCGTTTCATCCTGGTACGCACAACACACATGGTTTCTAACCCCCTTCCCCCAGAGAATGCTACATTTTCCTTTTAATTGTTTTCTTTGTATTTTTCCAAGATTTGTCTGTAACATTTTGTCCCATTAAATAGCGCAATCACTCCATTCATTAATTACTTGAATACACTCCTAACGTCATCTAGTGGATTGATGAAGACTGATGAATTAAATGATGAGTAATTAAACAGTAGTTGGAACCTACACGTTGGTCTGTTAATCTCCCAGAGAATGTCATATTTTACTTTTAATTGCTTTATTTGATTTTTAATCATTTGCTTGTAGAGTTTTGTCCCATTATGCACACAAATCACTCCATTGATTTATTATTTGAACACTTTCCTATCATCACCACATATCGAATTTGTCGAGACTGATGGAGAGCAAATAAACAATAATCTGAATGTGGGACGCGAAGGCGTAGAGAAATCACTGTAATGATTAGTTATTTTTTCCCTGCAGCATTACAATTGCGGTTAAAAGGATGTTTTTTAATCCTTTTCATGTGGCGTGTTGTCCCGTTATATATAGAAATCACTCCGTTGAATAATGATTTGAAGATTTTCCTATCGTCACCTTTCGAATTTATGGAGACTTATGGAAAGCAGATGCAGAATAATCCGAATATGGTACGCGAAGACGTAGAAAACTCACTCCAATAATCAGTTATTTATTTACTGCAGCATTATAATTACTGTTTTTGACATTTATTTGAACCCATATACATGTAAATAATGCTTCATCGTTTAGTTTATTGCTAAAATGCTCATTCTTAATATCTTCTAATACTAAAATGACTTTCAAACAACCTCTCTATTTTCGAGAAAAATATTTCACGTTTCCTTTTTCTATTTTTACTGAAAAACGGTATTATAAACGTTCGTAAAAACGAATTACCAAAATTCCTCAAATAACTGAGATATTTGATCGGACTATGCTGGTTTGATCTGATTTTTTACTGAATGGTTTAGTAATAAAAAAAGCAAACTTAGAAATATAGAAAATTGTATGTGGCTTTCTGTTGTAGAATATTATAATCTGAAAGCTGTTCCGAAAGCACTTATGTTTTCGAATTGTTTGACATTTAGTAAATATGGAGCATAAGTATTAAGCACCAAAATTGCAAGAGCTTTTACAAATTTTGCAGCGGGTATTGAAGTAGAAATCAGTAAGATCAGATTTCTCGTAAACATTCATATATTTGAGAAAACATGAATGAAGTAAATTTATTTAATAAAAGGCCATTCAAGTCGTAGATACATTTTAATATATTAAACTAATTTTTCACAAATAGATTCTGAAATTTAGGTTAAATTTTCTCTATTCTTGTGCTTAAATCAAAATATAATGGATGCGTGAGGTCTGCATGTTTAAAATTCTACTTTAATGAATTCAAGGAAATCAGTCACTGAATATTTAATGTCATACATGATTTTACACGTCTTCATATATGTTATCAGAGAATCGCATGCCATTAATGATTAATCCAGTATTAATATGATTGTAAGGCAAATCATAGGAGTCCAAGGTTACGCAGACCAATAATTATTGAGTATCAGATTTAGAGAAATCGTGCACTGTGATATCGTGAATAAATGATGGGAGACCAGGTAGAATAATTCATATTATGTCCGTATACGTATTGGTATTTGTCCTACAATCTTACAGTTGGCACTTGCTTGCACAGAGCACAAGGAGTAAACAACTCATTTGTAATATTTATTTGATTTTTAATTTCAATAATAATTCGCATTATTATTATAGTTGAATAATCATCTTAATTATGTATTGCTGTTAGAATTAATTTATTAATTTATAATGATGAATAATGATTAAAATTATTTATTATTAGTAGTAAATATTTATTATTAATAACATATTTAATAAGGTACATAAATATTTTCATACTTAAAGAAAAGATAAATTTAAAGACAGGTTAGCATTCTTTCGCATCATGTTTTTCAAGAAGTATTTTTATAAATATATTTTTAATATATATTAAAATATATTTAATATATTTTTTATAATATATATAATTTATTAAAATATATTTAATATATTTTTA
>BPLQ01005214.1:0-26524 GCA_021605075.1 Caerostris darwini
CATAATATGGAATTGAGAGATGCCACTTGTGAATGCAGTATTGGGCCTTTTTTTATAGTTCAGTGACATTGATAGGTTGAAACTATACTCGCCCTCTAATGAATCCTCATAAATGGGAAAAAATGAGCGATTTTAAATATAGGGACTGTACTTCACTGCGAACTACTACACCACACCACACCACATCATTGTGCCTAGAGCAGAGTTGCACCTTTACAGTTTGGGAATGATGTGGGTGAGAAGTCTGATTGGGCTCTGTGAGGCTCTATGGTCATATGAGACCGGGGCACACGGCTTAAAGTGGATTCCGAACCACTACAAACATCCATGGTACAATCGGGATTCGAACACGTCTGAGCGCCAGAGTGCTAGTCTCGGCCATCAGGCCCTTATCTCACTGCGAAAATCTTTATTTTGAAATGAATACCTCTAACACTAGTAGATGCAGAATTTGATGATGCAAGCATATGTAAGGGAAACTGCGAATTTTACCATTAGCAATAACTATTGTCATGTAAGTGGCATTATGGATGTTTACTTGAGATCAAGTATTCGTTCCAGAATTTGTTAATGTCACTGAGTTCAGAAACCGAATGAGTATTGCAGTTGCAAAAGTGATGGCTTATTGAATTTTAGAAAAATTTATGTTAGATGAAATGTTTACTACTAACATCAATTGACGTTACGTTAGAAAATATAAGTCGCATTGAACAAACATATATTTTTGTGTGAAGACTTTTATGAGTTATAATAACATACATTTAAATAAAACAACAATGTTTTTCAGTTCCTACTATTAGCTCACACTCTCCCTATATATATATCTTGTTCAAGTTTTCAATCGCTCATAAAATACTTTTTATTCATCCACTCAAGTTCAAATAGATTTTTTTGAACTTGTAGTGGATGACACTTGATGTTAATACAGTCCTTTCAAATATTAATTCATTAATTAAATTTAATTAATAAATTTTGTTTTTTTTAGATTAAAGTTGTACGTACCTACCAATAGATGGCGCCAGATGTAAGAGGAAAATTTCAACCTTATTTATAAAAGACTTTCTGCAATATAGTGAAAAAAAAGTAGGAACTGACTTAAAATTTTTTTTATTTTATATTACTTGTTTTAAGTAAATTTCCCATTTTAATAAGTTTTTAAGGTTCTTCTTTTTTGGAATGAAAATGCAAAATGCGTTACCTGCTTGGACTTGGTTTGGGGGAGTCCGAGCTACCAAGACTGCCCACCAGCGTGACCGTGCTTGCGGTCGTACTGAGGTTGGTGGGCGTGCTAGGGTTGCTGGACTGGGAGGTGAGGGTGTCGGCCGAGTGCGAGGGGGCCACCTTCTTGCTGGGAATGTTTAGCTTGCTGGGGTCGTCCGGCAAGGAGCTGGTCATCTCGAGGGCGGCTTTTTCTGACCTACGGATTTATACCACAATAATAATCAATCTTGTGAAATGAACGGAATTATTTTATTATAGTGAAATTTTATCAAACTTTTACTGAAATCAAATATAAGAGCGACTAATACATCATCAATTATATCTCTAATACTTCGTAAGCTTATAATGAAGACAACAGTAAGATTTAATATAAAACTAAATATAATGAACAATATTTAATATAAAATTTTGAAAATCTGTTTGTTTGACCTTTATAAAAATTCACAGTTCTCAACCTGGAACTTTTAAATTTAGGATTTACATAAACTATGACCTACATAAGTATACATTTACTTACATTTGAAATCCTTCAATAATATTTAAAAAAAACATCAACGTGATTTTAATTTCAAGAACATTTCTAAAAACAAATAAAAAAGCAAAAAAACGCAAATTATTCCACCATGCAATTTGAATGACAAGTATTATTACACCAAGAGTCTGACTTAAATTGCAATTTAACTATAAAATAAAATCGAGCTAGTAGCAATGAAAAAAATAAATAATTACAATTTTCACTATCCACTAAATTAAATAATAATGAATCCAATGAAAGAAAAAAATTACTCTGAGTGTTATGGCATCTAATTTTTAAGAAATATTGACAAACAAACCCACAAATCTTTGCTTATAGACTGCTTGCTTAGCTATATAATGGGCTTATAGACTAACTTTACAGGACATTTAAACAATAAAAAAAGTATTTAGCTTATATTGTACTTGCGAAGAAGGAGACTTACCTTTTGGGTTCAGGTGAAGGTTGCGTGATGGGGATGAAGGGTTCTTCCGTGACATTGGCTGGTTCCGGAGTGGGGGGTGGGGGAACAGGAACACTCATCGGTTCAGGACTGGGAGATTTTGGCAGGTTTTCCCGCATTCTCCTCATCGCCTGCTCCCGTAATTGTTCTTCTTCGACTGGAAAATGCATTTTCACTTATTACTTAGCTATAATGTATTTGCTTATAAACTAAACAGAAGAAAATATTATGATTTTGATTTATGATTTTTTGAGTGTAAACAATGAACCCTCATTGAAAATATAGTAATATAGATTGGATTAATTCAATAATTAATTGTATTAATTGTGTATTTAATTGTTTTATGAGTTTTGTCCAATATGATGTGGAAATGTGAGGCAGTTATTCTTAAAAGTTCCTCTGACTAAGGCGGGGGTATAACCGGGTGGGATAAAGTCAGATTTCTCCCTTTAGGTGTCCCATATCTTTGTACCGCAAGGTCAAGGACTAAAAGATGATGCATTTTTTACCCTTTATCATGACCACTGGTTCATGGACATGGTCTAGATGCCGCTGTCGACCAAGTGGGATAAGAAACAACAACTAAAGTTCTTCCAGATGACAATGCGTTCTTTACATTATTTGTTGGTGGGTTTTTTGTGGTACATGTAGATAGCATACGAAGTTCACCAATCCAAAAAGAAAAACATTATGATAAATTTGGTCTCGTGCATATTTAAAATGTTAATAAGTTTGAGTTTTTTTCCCATCTAATTAAATGAAAATATCTACAAAATAAATTCTATATTAAAAATATGTTCAAAAATAGTAGAGTTTTCAGATTGACCTGTATACCAATAATTATTTATATACGTTAAGAAACAGTGAATACAGTGACATGAAAATACAGTGGCATTGGAAATAGTTACAATTTCAATAAATGGATTTTGATGCATATTGCATACAGGCAAAAAGTAATCTTGGATTTATAAAGTAACCATAAAGTAATCTTGGATTTATAAAGTAACGATAAAGTAATCTTGGATTCAGGTTATTAAATAAATTTGTTGTAACAGAATTATCGGCTCTCTCCTGAGGGAGATTACAGAATATTAAACATTTAAAATTTTGCATGTAATAAAGTAAGTAAAAAAAGTATTTTTGCGGTTAGTTAAACTTTCTGTTATTCGCATCATTTTAAACGGAATTGAATTAGTTCCGTTAAAATGTTTTTATAATGAAACTATATATTAACCTGGAATTTTATGTGTGGAAATCGTTAAATATTTAGGATGAAATAATGGTAGAAGAAAAGAGTAACAATTTTCTTTAGGATTCAATGGAAAATTTGTTTTTTCGATACAATTATAGTTAGGAATGCATTTTTTCTTTATAATTATGTTGTTGTTGTTATCGTGGCCATGGATTTATTATAATTATGTATCGAAAATATATGAAAAAGGGTTAGGCTTAACAAATGTTGTACCTTGTATAAAAATACCTTTTAAGTAATTGGGATTATTGTATATTGTACTTTGCATTAAAAATGCTTTTTAGTTAGGTTTATCGTATAATGGAGATTGCATAAAAATACTTTTTAGTCAGTATTATCGTATATTGTACGTTACATAAAAATACTTTTTAGTTAGTATTATCGTATATTGTACTTTGCATAAAAATACTTTTTAGTTAGACTTATCGCATATTCTTTTTTTATGAGTTTTCTTTTGCTCGGTATATAAAAAAAATTTCATCAAATGCACATTATGAATAAAAATCGATTAAGAAAGGAGATTTAAAAAAGAAAACTACAGATGGATGCCAAAATAACCCACAAATTGAAAAAAATATTCTGCTTAAAATACCTTCCAGAGACCTGAAAAAAATTGACATTCAAATAAACATCTTTGACACCAAAGAGGCCAATGCCTCAGAAGATTTACTGTACGGCAAAGAATTGAATGAAACTTAATCAGGATTGAGAACAAATTTATTATTAAGAATTAAATGATGATATTTTTCGAGGAAATGTTTTTTGACGAGATGAAGAAATTTGGTGTAGGTTCTATAACCTGTTTTATGTGGCATTGCAAGCCAATTGTTCTTTTTTCTACTCCATGGTAAAATCTGGGGGCTGAAAAGCAAATTACAGGTGATTTACAGTTCATAATCCAGATGAAATTGAATGTTAAGAGTGAATTTGCTTTAGCCGTCTTTAAACGGTATTTTCCGATTTGGATAATTTAAGATGACCCTCATTCTGAGAATCAAATGAAAGGCCGATCGCATATAATTACAGGAAGAAAAACTGTTGCCTAATAGTCAATAAACAATACTCACATTTCCTGTGACTGAGCCTCCAATGTTGCTGACTTCGGGTGACTAACATCTGTTGTGCTTGTTGTATCTGTGCGAGTGAATCCATATGGTCCCTTGAATCACCCATGTCAGACATGGTGCTCACTGTGCTAATGCGGCGAGAATAGTCGTAATCCGCAGCCACGGGTCCTAGCTCACCAGGTATGACTTCCCCGGGAACAACGTCTAAAGACCTGAATAACAAAAAGAACGTCAAATCACACATTTTTAGAACTTAATTAAAGATTAAACTTTAAAAACAAAAGAATGTTGCTAAATTCACAATGGAAAATAATATTAAAAAATTATCATCTTGATCTATCATTCCCCCACTCTTGAACCCATTAGAAATTTGCATTACATTTATGAAATAGTGCGAAAAGTACATTTATTTTGTCTGTACAAAGATACTAAAATAAGGTACTGAATAAAGTCTTCACATAGAAATGAAAATGTAGTACATTCAAACTTATTTTTATTCTCTCTTTTTTTGTGCGATATCTAAAAAGAATTGCATTAAACTGAATATTTTGAATAAAAATCAATTAAGAAATGTGATTTTAAAAAGAAAAAAAAGGGATGCCAAAATAATCCACAAATTAAAAAGAATCCAATAGATGGCTTATCCGATATTATACCTCAATATTACTACGAATTTTATTAGATAAAAAGTATTATGGAAAAAAAAAAAAAAAAAAGGATTACGATGAATAGTTTTAAAAGTACATATTGGAATTTATATAAGCAAATAAAACTTTTAAAAATGTTCCAGGTGTGAAAATTCAATTTTTGTTGTTTGTACAACCAATTTCTAGCTGCATCGTGAGGTTTTGATTTACATATTTTCTATCGGGACTTTTTTTAAGCGACTTTTTTAAGAAAATATTTTTTTTTCTAAATGTGCTACAAACAATAGATTTTATAGCTACTTACGAAGTTTCAAGATATTCTATTATGCGATCCTTTCTCTGGCATATAAACAGGTTTGAGTATATTAAATTCTAATTGAGTACATATGTTTTTTAAAAAAGAAAATCAATTTTTTTGTATACAAATAGGTGCGAGTTAACCTGTTTGCATCATTGGAATAGAAAACGAGTGCTGGTCTGTTTGCATCGTTGGGCTTTTTAAAACATAGGTAACAAGCATATCATTAATGTAGACAGTAAAGAATAATTGTTATCTATCAAAAAACGATATTGACTGTTTATTCCGAAATTTCATTTTTTAAAAGTCAATTTTTTATTAATTTTTGGACAGATATAAAAAATTCACATTAACGAACCTTTAAGGTTTTTTTAATGTGATAAGGATGCTAAGCTCCTTTTGTAACTTAACGGAAATGCTTATGAAAACAACAGTGAAAATTCGATTTTTGTTAAAATTATTGGTTTGAGAAACGAGGGAATCCTGTAGTGATTGTAATAATGTTTCGCATCGATAGCTAAGTTGAATTCATACTAAAGACTAATTACGTTTTGATGTATAGTTCTAGTTTATTCGAAGCCGATTCTCTTGTAGCTTTGTTTTATATTGTGCACATAGTTTTTAACAAAAACTTTGTTGTAACACGAGAAAAGCACCTTTTTAGCCGATAAGAAATTCGGATTTGTACGTTGGTGGTAGAAAGCTTAGTTTTTTTATCTGAAACATATCGGTTTAAAATTAGTTTTTCACCTTACCGTTTGAGTCTTCACTTCTCGGTAAGAATACAGCTTAAAGACCTTATCAGAATGGCTTGTTTAGTTTCTTTCAACTTTAAGCAAACCACAGTTATCATTAATAACGAATTAATCTCTGAATGCCATCGAATTTTTTATCCTCCGTGGCTCAATTGCAAAAACCTTCTATCACCCATTTCATGGTAATCAATGAGAACAGTGCTGTTTATGGTTACAACAGAGAGTTTTTGCATAACGTTTTTTTATCGTCCGATATTTTTTCTTCCTAGCGCACATGCTCATAGGAATAGCTCTGTAGTGTAGTATTACAGATACTCATGCGCAATAGGTACAATGTTTCCTATGAGCATGCGAGATAGGAAGAAAAAAATATCGGACGATAAAAAAAATGTTATGCAAAAACTCTCTATTATTTTTCTTCCTCTCGGACAAGTTCATATGAGCACGTTAAAGTTCATTCATGCACATCTTAAACTTATTTTATGATTGCCAATGTCGGTTTGCTTCATGCAGAAACTAACAAAATAATCCCATGTCATGCGCTTTAAATTTTCCTCCATTGTCTCTGATATGATACTATAATATGAATAGCTATTTATCACGTAGTATTTTTGAGAAAAACACTATCTCCTTGTTCTCTCTTGGACGCAGCAGATCTCACTTGGTGTACGTTTTGAGATCTGTTGCAAACTAGTCTAATCACTGAGTAACATTAACGATCCAATTTAATAGTCAACTGACAGCATTGAAAAAAGAACATTGAGAAATACATTCATTTTGTCTCTGTTTCATTGCTCACCCTGTGGAATCCTGGAGAGAAGCACTGATCTGCCCCTCAGGTGCGTAGTGCACCTTCTTGAGGGCCTCCAGGACTGTGACGCCATCTGTGAACACCCGATATGTGAGGAGGAAAGTGTTGAGGAAGTCGATGCTCAGAAATCTCAAGTCCGTCAAGCGTTCGAACAGGCGCTCGGGACTTGCGTACCGGATCTAAGGAAAAGAAAAGTTTCATTACCATACAAAATAACATGAAACCAAACGAAAGTGAAAGATTCACTTGCATGAACGTACTTTCTTATAATCTATCCATATTTAACATTTTTTTTAAATTAATGAGTTGGAATTTTTTATAACACAAGTCAAAATAAACACATATACTAGAACCCAAGTCAACTCAAAATAATTGCGATTACATAAAATCGCATTTTATAAACATTATCGCGTTTCATAACATTAAAAAAGTAAAACTGCATCAAAATATAATATTCACATTAATGGAGTTGTTGTCGTTTAATGCAATTGGACATGCATCTAAAATATAGGGCTTATAAGTGTCTGCAGCAGAAATTGCGTAGTGAAATTTCGAGATAGCATGTTTTAGAAATGAGTATTAGACATCACTTCTCTGAAAAATTATGATGGCAAGCCATTGGACGAATATTAAGCGGTCAGTCCTATATTGCAAGATGGCTGAATGCAAGTTTTTCTGTAATTTATAGACTGTGAAATGCATTTTTAAGAGCCGAAACAGCTTTTGGAAACTGCAAGGGAGGAATATCTAGAGCTTGAAGTGGCCGCTATTTGCAGCTAATTTGAAGGAGCCATAGAGCCACTACAGCTATTCATGCCATATCTTTTCATGTAGCAACCTCTTTGTACGGCTGACATTCAGATTAACTGTGTGCAGAAGACTTCACAAAAGAGAGTTGTATGCAAGACATCAAATATTATGTGCACCCTTCATACCTCGACTCGCACACGTCAATTGCAGTACAAGTCCACAAAAATCTGTACTTTTTATTGATGAGTCCATATTTTGTTTTTAAAGTGACTAAAGGATGTTGGTCTGACAAGAATCGAGAACTCGCTATTATCAGTTATATCCATAAAAAAATACAAATTTGGTGGTTACAGTGTATGTGTGTAGGCCGGACGGCCGCACTAATCTGTATATCGATTCGAGAGGCACTGTTGTATTATTAGATATTCTTGTTATGATTCGGTTATATAGTAACGACTTAATCGTATTTTTTCTCCTTATGCAACTGCGTGGCGACTTTTTCATCCTACAAAATGATAAACATAGACCTCATCGATTTCATATCATTGGTACACATGGATACAGTTATACATATGGATTGTACAACTAGTTCTTTAGATTTGAACCCAATTGAGCTTGTTTGGAAAGAAAGACATGTTGTTGCAATTAACCCACCTTCTGCCATTCTTCAGTGTTTCAGATTCTATTTATACAGCAATATGCTTTGATGTCAACTGAGTCAATAAACATCATTTTGAGAATGGGATACCTCGGTCGTGCTTGTATAACTATTAGTGATGGCCACTTTTCATATTGAAACTTGTCCCACATTGAACTCGTATACTTTTTTTTTTTAATCGTGCTTCTATTTCGTGTATTTTCTAGACAGAAAAATAAACTTATTGTTTTACTTTGCATCTAATTTGAATTGATATTTTGTTTGATTGTTGAATGAATAAATTGTTTGATAAATATTTTTTGCTAAATATTTTTATTTTCGAATGTATAGAACTGATTTTCCTCCTTAATTTTTAGAAACTAGTGCTCTAATCATGTGTACATTAGGAGAAATTCTAATATTTCAATAAATTGAAACTACAATTGAACTACAATTACCGTTGAGGATTCTAATATTTCTGTGCCTATTGAACTCGGTCAATATTCTTGTATTATTATGATTAAATGTTATTTTATGGATGTCTGTCGTTATTGAAAATTGGCATATTTCTGCGCCTAATATATAAAGCAGATGTTTGAGCTATATTGAAATTAAAATTTGTTTTATGGTTTCAGAAACTACGTGAGGTATTACCCAATCACAATTGTTAAATTTAAAAAAAATCATGTTTAAACATGATAAATTAAAATTTCTGAATGGATTTTAGTGTTTCCAAATTTTCACTTAATATATAAAATAGTATTTCCTTATGCTACGTAAGTATATGGAATTAGTATAGAGGACATCATTTCGATTGAGTCAAAGATTTTCCAAATGCCTTTAAAATAATTTTTCTTTTATATGGATATTTAAGAAAAATTACAATTAAAATCATGCTAATTACTTACATATCATTAAAATTATTACTAAAATTATAACCATTGTATTCTAATATAATATAATACAAATAATTCGATATAAATATATTAAATTATAATATATTTTTATATTATAATAACAAAAGAATGTATAATAATTACATATTTTTAAAAAATTATAGTTATATCAATTTTTATTATTGGCATTTTGAACATTTGTAAAGAACTCTTGGTTTTAGACAGCTCACTCCATTCTACTGAGATTTAAAAAGCGTATTTATTTTGTGCTGAAATTTTACATGTATTTGATTGCACTCTTGTTGAAATGATGTATAATAATAGTATACATAAATACTCGTAGCTTTCAAAAATTTATAAAAATTCGCTTAACATATCATTTTCCAAGATCTTAACATGTTAAGAATGCTATATATTTAGCAAATGGTTCTATTAATTATACTAATTATTCATTTTTTAAAAAATAACACTGTATAACAACTTGAAAATTGATAATAGATAAACAATTTACTACTGAAGAGCATGCTGCAGTGTTACTTAAAATTGAAGGTTTAAGTTTTTTTCTGTTTTTCATAAATATTTTTATGGTACTTACGTATTAACGCTACCTTGGCTACAGTTGCGCCAATAAAGAGCAATCTTGTTGTTCGCACGCAGTTATCTTTTGAACGCCAACCGCAGCTTCAGATTTGGAGGTTTTAAATGGAATTCTGCTTCCCTCAAACCAGCTGTCTTTTCTAAGTCCCACATGATAAGCACACTGACTGAAATTGCATTTCCAAAACTTGCGTTTACCAAAATAAAGTTTCATGTCATGGGAATTGGGACATTTTCGTTTTTTTGGTAAAATATTTCGCTCCTGAAAAAGTAAAATTGCATCTTGTACTGTTTCTGGCAAATCCCAAATACGCATTTTCGTAGCACTAAAAAATGGCGTCAAAAATCAGCAAATCTGCAGCTGTTAGATTGGCGCCACTTAAAAACCGCCAAATCTGTAGCTGTTAGATTGGCGACACTTAAAAACCGCCAAATATGTAGCCAAGGTAACGTTAATACGTAAGTACCATTTTTATTTACTATTTTATAGCGTCTGTAAGAATATAAGGTAATCATGATATACTTAGAAAAAGTTGAAGAATTTAATTTTTTACCTGCGGTAGTTTACAGGAATTCAAAGTTCGACTGAAACGAATGTCCACATCATCTTTGAACAATCTTGGATCATTCCTGCAAAAGGAAAAATATAAGAACATCATGCAAACGGGAAAATAATAATCTTTATAAAGTTAGTTGCATTATGGCATTTATAGTACGCTTAAAAGTATGAGGATTAATACAAAGTAAATTAGATAAATTTAAGGAAAAAAAATGTAAATAAATTAGAATACCTTATTTTAGTATGGGATGTGCAGTTTTTCTAATTCTAAGCCCAATTTATTTATTTATAGAATTTATTAAGAAGAAGCGTAATATAATTGCTGTAAACTTAAGATATGAATTATGTGCAAGAGAAAAACCACCTATTACAATCCTTACGAAATTAAATATCATGTACTTTGATGCATAGTTTGAAAAGGGTTTATTTTTAAAGAGAGATTCATATTTCTACAGCCAAAATTTTACAAATATTTTTTGTGTAAGAACACTTTATTGTACATTTTATAAAAAAAAAATATATATATAAATAAAAGTATTTTATTTATTCATAAAATAAATAAAGATGACAAAAAGCAATTATGCATTGCAATAGGCTTGAGGATCAAATCGGTTAGAATTTTAGAATCAAATTAGTAATTACTAATTAATGATTACTTTAAAATAGATTTTTAAAGTAATGTATAATGAATTATTCTATATTATATCGAAGATAGGAAATATTTATTTATCATTACAAGAAAAAAAAAATCTAATCATCTTCTCTAAACTAACCAAGATTATTGCAATAAAATGTAAATGATTAAGATGAGAAGAATGATTGATGCAAATAATTAATGATTATGAAATGTAAATGATTGCAAAGAGATCTAAAAGGAAACTAAAAAGTTACACAAGAGACCTGTTTACAGTCGGGATAAATTTAAACCGAAATCCTTGAAAGTGCACTTGATGATTTCATTACCACGTTACATAATGAATCCTTTCGAAATTCTCTTACGGTTCACCAAATATAGTTAATTAATGGTTTATTTTAAATATGCATTTTTGATTTTCTTTCAATAATTAATAATAAAAAGATCACATATATTTCATTAACATTCGATTTTAATGATGTACTAGACTGCTGTCTGAAATTGAATATTACTGATTCAGCTTAGGGGTGTACATTACTTAGAATAAGAATGAAAATTGAGCTTTTTCATGACGGAAGATTCTTCCGAGAATATGTTGAAAATAGTCCGAAATTTCAACTTTAATGCAATAAATATTTAAGCATTGTTTATGATATATTCAAACAGTATTTGAGTGCAATAGGTTGAATATGATATGATGACAATCAGGAATAGTGGTGAATATGACGTATAACGTTTGTAAGGAAATATTGTAATGACATATGAGGAATATTTGAGTGAAATAAAGTTGAATATTTGATGAATATGATGATATATGAGAAACATTTGAATGAAATAAAGTTGAATATTTGGTGAATGCGGTAACATACGAGGAATATTTGGTGAAATAAGGTTGAATATGTAGTGAATATGATGATGATATATCAGGAATATTTGATTGAAATAAGTTGAATATTTGGGAATAGAATGACATATGAGGAATATTTGAGTGAAATAAGATTGAATATTTGGTGCATATGATGACATATGTGGAATATTTGAGTGAAATAAGGTTGAAGATTTGGTGAATATAATGTCATATGAGGAATATTTGAATATGAAAATAGACATATGTTTCACTAATATTAGATTACAATGATGTAGACTGATGATTGAAAAGGAAGTTAATATTTCGGTTTGGATTTACAACATTATTTAGAATGAGAATTAAAAGCTAACACATTATTTTTAAAGAGGGATTTCTTGGAGAAATGTTAAAAATATTCTAAAAATTCAATTTTAATGTAATCAAATACTTTGAGAACTACTAGTTTACATGAATGCTTTAAAATACGATATGTGGATAAATTTTCAATAGAATGTTCAAAGTATTAGAAAACTTGCATGTTTTTCTGTGAAAAAATGATAGAACAGTTTCCAAATTTTATTTCAGGAGCTTGATTAAGAAATTAATGGTACATTTGTATATTTTGTCTTTAATGCTGAGAAATTTGAAAGACAGAAGAAAATACTTAATTAAAATGATTAAAGTTGAATAGAAAATCTAAACTTTTGTACGCTTCTGTATATCGATTTACTGGAAAAAATATGAGAATTTTCAAGAACAGAATTAAAAGTATCTCACCAAGAATATTAATTTTTTCTAGAGATTAATAATATAACTTAAACGGATATTAAAAAACAGGTAAGCGCACTTTTATTCAGTCATATTCAATAAGTTCTAAAAAGATCTAAATAGTCTCGTTATTATTATTATTTACCTAGAAAGTAATGCCACAAAGGTTATTAAGCTAGAATTTAGCTTAAAAGGACGCTGTAGTTTAACTCCGCTTTTTGATTTTCTACAACTGAGAGAATTTATGTCGTTCTCCATCACAATAAATTGAGAGTTACAAAATAATTATAATAATTGGTCTACTCCGTGGTTTTCTATTGTTATTAGAAATACCCAAATTGTAAGAAAAAAAAAGTGGCATCAACAATGAATGGTTGGACCATATTTTTTAAGGATAAATAAAAGACATTTTCATTTCTAATTATTTACGATAAATCAATAGATCAAGAGCAAAAGACAGTAGTATAATTGTAACGACTGGTCTGTCTGTTTGTTTTAAGGATAATTATGCATATGATCACCAATTCAAGTTCTAATTATTTACGATAAATCAGTAGATCCTCTATAATAATATTAAGCGCTTAAGACAGTGGTATAGTTGTAATTCAAGGCCTATCCCAAAGGCTCGAAGTGGTACAACAAAAGAAGATTATTTTAAATATATAGAAGTCTACGAAAGGAATGCTCATTATTATCTTTTAGGTGACAATAAAACAATAACTTCTGAAACTTTTTGTCAGTAGCTAGGAAGCTTAAAACCTTATAGCATGAAAAACCTTGGTAAAAAAACTGATAATAATATTAAGTGCAAAAGATTATGATATAGTCGTAATTCAAATTGTAACTAATTGTTTGTCCGTTTTTTAAAGGATAATTATAAGATATAATAGCAACAATTCAATTAACTGCAAAAAACTAAATAACTGGTTTTAAACCAACTGGTATTAAAACCTGTTGGTAAACAGAAAAGGAGTGATCCAAAGCATGCTAATACCAAATTTCACAGTGTAAAAATAACCTAAAATCTCCTAGAAGAATTCAGCTGAGAAGTTATGCTCCACCTACCCTGTTCTCAAGACTTTGCTCCATCAGATTACTATCCTTTTAGATACTTACAGAATACTTTTGCAGAACTTAGGCTGACTTCAGGACAAGAGACTGAAATAAAGCTGGATTCTTTTTTTTCAAGTCCAAGTCAAATTCAAATGAATTTTATAAATAAGCCATTGAAAAACTCATGGATAGATGTCATTAGAAATGGTATAGTCGTAATTCAAATTGTAACGAATGGTCTGGATTTTTTTAAAGATAATTATAAGATATAATAGCGACAATTCAATTAATTGCAAAAAATTAAATAACTAATTTTAAACCAACTGGTATTAAAACCTGTTGAAAAACAGAAAAGGAGTGTTTCTACAACATGTTAATACCAAATTTCACTGTGTTTAAAGTAACTGAATCTCCTAGAAGAATTCGACTGAAAAGCTATGCTTCACCCAGTCTATTCTCAAGACTTTGCTCCATAAGATTACTATCCTTTTAGATATAGAATCCTTTTATAGAACTTAAGCTAACTTCAGGACAAGAGACTTAAATAAATCTGGATTCTTATTTTCAAGACAAAATCAAAGAATTTTATAAATAAGACATTGAAAAACTCATGGGTAGATGCCATTTAAAATGGTATAGTCGTAGTAATGGTATAATCGTGTCAGTGGTATACACGACACGATACTTATAGAATCCTTTTGCAGAACTTAGACTAACTTCTAAACAAGAGACTGAAGTAAAACTGGATTCTTTTTTTCCAAGGCAAAATTAAATGAATTTTATGAATAAGCCATTGAAAAACTCATTGGTAGATCTCAGTGGAAAGACTGCTGACTATGTTAATGGCAAATATATTTTTGGCTATGTTCCCAGTGTTATTTTAATCAGAGAAACAATGGCAGGACTTTAGTTACAACCTAGTATTACGAAAAAAATGTCTCAAATTTCGAAGAGGGACGCAGATGCGAGTAGTCAGAGGAGGGCAGGAAGCAGCAAAAGATTTGCGGGAGCTGCTCTCAGACACGTGGGTATGGGACATGCGCGGAGCAGGAACTTTTTCCCAGACACGCAAGCGATCGAACGAGCACTCTCATCTCTCGACCCCCTCCCACACCATCCCTCTAAGTTACTAAAATGGATACAGTAGCTTCTACGGTTATGCAGCCATTTTATTGTAAAAGTATGGGGCATATGGTACACAGTTTAAGATACATTTGACGTCATGTTACAGTATTATGTTTTGTGGAAAACTAAGGAGCTAAGGTTTCAATGTCTCTCAATGAAAATCTAGTGAAATTTTGATATGATAAATCTTATGTATTCATTTTCTTCGATTTCGGGAATTGTTTCATTGGTTTTGTTCATATTTAGGAACAAAGTCTTCATCTTTTACAATTCGCGAGATCTTATGCATAGTAAGATATCAAATAATGGTTCAGATTAAGTTATGATCGAAATAAAAATTAATGAATTAAATGCTCTAAATTTACGGAGAGAAAAATTAAATATATATTAAGAATTTTGAATGTTAAGATCTATATATTTACAAAGAGATATAAAAATTAAGTTTGGTATTTATAGTTGATAAAGTTTATTGGACCATTTAAGTTAAAAGAAATTATTTTCTTAGATTTATGTGATGGAATTTATTTTAAAGTAATTGCTAAATTTAATAAATAGTAATTTTGGAATTACAAAGATCAATCGAGCATAGAATTATGTTTTCACAAATTAAAAAAAAGTGTTGAATTTCAAATGATTCGTAGAGATTAGAGATTCCCCAGAAAACTATTCCTTTATAAACTGACTGACAATATAATGAATAATCAGATGATTCCATTAACAATCATTACGATTTATACTCCCACATCTCCAGGAAATAGTTTTCAGATTTTGTGATAAGATTACATATGAAAAAAAAAATCAGTTTTACATTTATAACGTTTTTGGAAGCTCAGTAACAATTTTTACAGTAAAAAATTTTGTATATGAGTTGTTAAAAAATCACAGAAATTTATTACACATATAATATCGTGAGATTAGAGTAAAAATATTTAACTTCCTTAACTAAACTAAGCGATGGAGAAGAAATTATGCTCATGATCTGACTTTTGTAATAAACGAGATGTAATTCAAAGAATATAATGAAAAGTATCTAATAGTATCTCTAAAGTAGTAAAAGTATCTCTTGGTAATGATATTTAGATTAAGTAGTAGTATTCATTTTTAGATTTAGTAATATTTAGATTGTAATAGTAATATGTAATAATATTGATATTTAATAATTATTACAGCTATTTAATAATTATAAGTAATATTTATGATTATTAGTGACATTTAGATTTAGTTTAGAGTTGCAAATTGATTTTAAGATCAGTCTACTATTTTAAACTAAATTGTAATATATATATATATATTTTTAACAACAATCAACCTTAAACTACAAGCTTTTCAATAAGATTGGTTAAGTCCTCTTAGGCAAAAGTACTAACGAAACAAAACATTTGTTACAAATAAATGATATAAATAAATGGGGATTAAAAATTTTACTTCTTATGACATGAATATTTTCCCTTAAAGTTGAAAGAAGGCAGTTTCAAATTTCATTTGGATTCTATAGAACAATTTTTGGATTTTAAGGAGGTTTGGTTTGGTTGGGTTTGTCGCTCTACGGTTGTTTTGTACACACTTTGGGCTAATTATCTACAATTTTAAGGAGGAAACGATGTTTTTAAGAGATAAAAAAAAGCTTAAAAGATAATGAGATTAAGAATTACATAAGATTAACAAAAGAATTTTTTAGCTACTTTGTATTGATGCTAATAATTTTAAATAACAAAAATTTATGAAATATTTATGAAATTTATATATCCATATATATATATATATATGGATATATAAATTTCATAAATATTTCATAAATATATATATAACTAACATGATACCTCATACCTCCAGACATTAAATTCAGAAACAGTACAATTGTATCAAATATGAAATATTTAGTGAAATTTATTAGGCTAAAAATAAAACAAAATAATTCGTACAGTTAATTCTATACAACTAGCAATTTTTTTTAACAATATTATTATGCAATATGCATCTCCAATAAATACACAAAGATAGATCCAACCATCGTTGACTTGATGGCACAATAATTTTATTCAATATAGATATATATCCGTTTCCCCCCTTCCCTTGAAAGAGTATCCACATTTAATTCAAAATTGTGAAGCTAATGCATACATAAAATCTGATAAAACTTTTACTTAGGTAAACAACATATGACTTGATATTGTAATTAGGAAGCTGAAAAAGGTTTGTATCTCATTTTGCGAAATCCTCTCTACCTTAAATTATTCAAAGGTTTGAAACCACATGACAAATAAATTTTCTAATTTAGTTGATCGGAAATCTAATAATTTGCAACTAAAAAGTTGCAATGCATGCATTCTTGTGACATAAACATTTCGCTCAGGAAAAATGAAGCCGCCTATTTTAGCTAATCTCTTTATCAAATCTTATTATATAAAGTAGGTGGCAATAAGTAGATTATGGGAGTGCATGTTTAACTGTGTAAGGCTACATTTTATTTTCTTATTTTGGCTCCAAAGAAAAGGAAGTGAGTGGTACATTTTTATTCATTCATAACTGGATCTTTTTAGAAGATACAATTTATGGTATGATATATAGAATATGTGGTGAAGACAATTATCGGATGAGGCAAAGTTAGTTACCAATAGAAATAATAAAGCTTAAGATTAGTAAATAAATAAAATTTTACTTTTCGTGGAGCAAAATAGTGAATTTAAAAATAATGTTATTAACAAAGTAAAGTGGTTTACGAGACATATTGATACATTCTGTGTATGTTAAAGAAGATTTGTATGCATATGTTAAAAGAAGAGGTTGTTGGTAAATTGGATAATCTATCTTTTTAATAAAATTAAAAAAAAATGTGTATTCTCATATTAAGTACATATATATGTACAATATTTCACTTCAAAACACAACAAAATATTTCATGTAACAATAAATTACAAATACTGAATAGTATGAGATAACATTGAAACTCTTTTATACTGCCGCTGACTTTATACAAGTGTACAGGAGGCACAAGGTATGGTGATTTAATTAGATATGATTATATTTTAAAATGTCAAAAAAATAAATAAATACAAAAAAAAATTGAAAAAAGATTTTGTTGGAAATAATGAAATTATTGACTCAGTCGTAATTTATTATCATTCTCATATTTTACAAATTTAAAATGTGTGTTCGCATATTATATATATATGTACAATATTTCACTTTAAAACAGAACAAAATATTTCTTGTAACAATATATAATAAGTACTGAAAAGTATAAAATAACACTGAAATCCCTTTATAATGCCGTTGACTTAATCCAAGTGTATAGGAGGCACAAAGCGTGGTGATTTAATTAGGTAGGATTGTATTTTAAAATGACAAAAAAAATTGAAAAGTCTTTGTTGTAAACAATGAAATTATTGATTCAATTTAATGTCATTTTTATATTTTACAAATTTAAGAATGATATTCATTGTGAAGTTAAATGCATGCATACACACGATTTCTTATAAAGCTTTTAATTAGAAGTAAACAACGTATGACTTGATATTGTAATTAAGAAGCGGAAAAAAAGAACTGTATTTCATTCTACAGAATCGCTCTCTACAGAAGAATATATTTCTGAAATATATTTTTCTACGCATGGTTTATTGAAATTAGGAAAAATTCTAAATTTATATTACTAAAAAAGATCCTTTAATGGATTATTCATTTGTATTGACAACTGATTCAATTTATAACTATTTATGACTGATAATTTTTTTTATCAGTATACCATATAGCACAGGTTTGGTTTGTCGCTCTATGGGCATTTTGTGCACACTTTGGGTAATTAGACCGGGACTTACAGGTTAACTGTGGATTCCGAACCACTAACAAACAACAATGCCACTGTCAGAAACCGAACCTGAAGCCTAGTAGTATCAAAGGCCATTTGGCCATCAAACCGCCACATAGCAGAGGAGATATGCGCAATTTCTACAGGCTTTTTATACAAATAAAACGTAGTTATGAAAAATGGTAAACTAAAACGAATCAATGTCAAAAAATGATTATTTTATTACAGTTTTATTACAAAAATATATTAAAAATCCCATCATCCCCTGAAAATTAGATTTTTTTTGTTGGTACTTTATGAATGTTGTTTTTCTAAGTACCTAAATACCGAAAGCGTAACTGATGACTTGTAAGGTAAATTTACAACAGTTCAGTTAAATACTGATAAGTTAAAACAGTTATTATTTCAAATAAAAAAATAAAGGGTTCTTTCAAATAAACAAATGCTTTTTGCCACATATTTCTTCCTGAAATGGGGTTTTCAAAGGTAGTATAGCTAACTTCTGCCTTTACTTAATTTTGTTAATTTTTGTTAACTTTGTTGTTTTGTTTGCCTTTACTTAATTAATAACTGCATAAATTGTGCAGGGGAAGAAGTTTCGCTCGGAGTAAATAAAAGTTACACAAAGATTCCAACATCTACGATGTATAGTTTTCAAGAAAGGAAAAGTATGAAATCACATACAATGCATGGAAAATGAGATTTAATAAAGCAGTGATTGCATATGACGTGGTAAGAAAATGCTTACATTGACCACCATACATATTGAGATATGCATGCTCGTTCAAAATGATAGGTACTGCATAAGATACAACAACCATGTTCCCACAAAAGTGTAGGCAGCCTGCAGATTAGAAACTAAGTCTTATTTTGTAGTTACCGGGGTTCAATATACTGATTCATTCAGATGGTCCATAGGAAAAATTCTAAAGCTGACAAATCTGGTAATCGTGGAAACAGCACAACAGGACCTTTCAACTAATCTACTTTACGTCACTGGAATTGGAATGATAGTGTGATGGATAACAAGATACACTATATTGAAGGTAGATCGCAATATTTATCGTAATATTGAGGAATAGAATACATTATCACCATGCAATGATTGTCTTTAGTTTCCAGCAACACGCGCATGATGATGGCTGTTCTATTGCATAACAGACACGCACACTAATCCTCTATCTTTTAAACTGTTCCCGCAATCCTAAGATCACATTCTTTTTCTTAAATATTTTTGCTTTTTTAAACGTTTTGAAATTTCACGTGGTTTAAAAATATTCTTTTCTTTTCACCGGATGTGACGTTATACTTTTTCTATATACTCGAAAACTATGCTTCCTAAAGATATGCTCCTTAGCTTTTGTGAAATGAGATTATGAATGAGGATTATCGCCCTTGTACAGTTTATGCAGTACTGTCGAACACCTTGTATATTTAGTATGTCTAATTTTGTTTCTTTTCTTGATATTCACATACTTGAGGATAGTTCAACAGTAGTTATTTTTTCAGTTTTCTATCATATCTCTAAAATATATAAATTGAAAAGCTGTATAAAATTATAATTATTTCTTAAGTTATTTGTCTAAATGTGAAAGTTACTTTAAAGAGTCCATATATCACATTTTGAAAATTTCAATGAGAGGTGTATCGATCATGGGCAATTTTTTTATTTGCAAAATTTCAGATTCTTGTTAATATAAAAATTTTTGAATTCCTGGCTCAAAAATATACCCGAAAGATTTTATTAAAAAAAATTCAAAATAAACGATAATTAGATGTTTAACACTTTTTCTTAGAAAGTTATAGAATGAAAAGTACATAGTTCTTTCCTTTTCTTCCTTTTGACGTTAAAATAAAAAAAAATAACTTCTGTCGTAAGATTTGTTAGATAAACTAATTCTTTTTTCATACAAAATTACTTTAGACTGTTGGTATATCGTCACCTTATAAAGCGCTTCGGTTATTTCATGCATGTTTTTTTTTTAGGAAAAAGTTACTTAAGTTATAAAAGGTAGTTCGTCAAATCGCCCTTTTTCTTTGTCTCGTGACAGGATAATAGGCTACTGTTCCAAAGCATAAACACAGATCCTCAATTGTGCTTTACCTCGCACATGCCAAGGCATGCCTCTGTGATTTAGATGAGTAACATTATAATAATGATCAAAGTAAAAAACTATGTTATGATTTATTAATGGAATTTAAATTCTATTCAATTTGTAAACATTCAAGGAAAGGATTCCACCAGTGTGTAGATCATGATGATGTTAAGGTGTCAAAATAATAAAATCCACCTCTCCAAAATTTTCCTAGAAAATCTAATTCATAATTTTTAAATGTTTTAATATTGTTAAATAACGTTGTAGGTTTTATTGCACTATAATTAGATTCGCGAGCTGGCATTTCGAATGTTGAAGGTTCTATTCTTCAGGGTTTTTTTTTCTATTTAAATTTCTTACTTAATACTTTTTATGCTTGAATCATGCCTCAGTGGTAATGTGCGTCATTGGTGAGAATTAAGACTGAGATTCAATCCGCTGGCATTGTTGTAGACGCTGTTCCAAACACAAGGAGAACTCGATGGCATTTGTGATGTTTAGAATTTTGCCTCTTTATGCAGACTACCTGGGGGAAGTTTTCCGGTGTTTCTCTCATACGATACGCATATGCGAGGTACACTATCTGGAATAAAGTGACAGGACACCCCTCGAAAAGTAGAAAAATCGACAATACAGCTGACACATGCGCACGTATCACGTGTCAACCATATCCTATAAATACTTTGTGGAGTCGACTAGAGTTGTTTTTTTTCAAGATGCCGCCACGGGAAGAGTTGTCTGAGTTCGAGAAAGGTGTGTTGGTTGGATTGCATCTTGCAAGGTGTCAATTAGGGAGATATCCCGTCTCCGTAACTGCTCAAAATCAACTGTAGCACGTGTTGTGTGTCACTACAAGACTGAGGGACACTGTCAGAACAAACCCCGAAGTGGACCACCTACAGTTCTCATCAGCAGAGACCGGCGGGTGCTCGGCAAGGAGATTCGAAGTAACCGTCAAACATCCATGGATAACATCGCTAATGAGTTTAGACATGGAACTATGGTTTAACTATGGAACTTCCTGTTAAACATTTGGTAGGAAATTCCTCTTGCCACTATGGCTAATTTAGTGGAAAGCATGCCCAGAAGGGTTGCAGCTGTGATCGCAGCCAAAGGAGGCCCTACCTCCTATTAATTTTAATAAATATGGGTTTATGTCGTTATAGTGTCGTGTCCCGTCACTTTCTTCCACATAGTGTAGTTTCCCTAAAAGTTCTCCAGGAAGGCATTGCTCTCCTTCTTCAGCAACTTGTAGCAAGTCAGACTTCTACCTATGGGTGCTCCAGCACAAAAGTAGTAGCCCCCTTTCCCTCCATCTATGAGTATATACTGAGTAGACTACTCATGGTGTGTCCGTTCTGCTCTATCGGGAACTGAGGATTAATCATAACAATAACATCACTCTTTATAAGTAACCACCAAAATTTATAAGCATTTTTAGAGTGAGTGGATTGTGAGTAGATTAGGGGGATAGAGTATACTACTCATGAGTAGATTGTGAGTAGATTAGGGGGATAGAGTATACTACTTATGAGTAGATTAGGAGTAGACTCCTGAGTAATAGTAGTGAGTAGATTACTGAGTAATCTACTCATGGTGTGTCCGCCCCGCTCTACCAAGCACTGAGGATTAGTCACAACAATAACATTACTCTTTATAAATTACCGCCAAAATTTATAAGCGTTTTTATTGAAAATTTATAAGAATTTTTATTAAAGAAAAAGCACGAAAAAAGAAAAGCATTCTAAAGGAAAATTACGTATATAAATATATACATAATCTATCCTCAGAGTGCTATAATTAACTTCTAGTGCTATATTTAATTTCGAATGTTTAGAATTATTTTATAAATAGTTATTTTCGGTTATACCTATTTATATAGGGTGTTATTAAATTTTCTGAAAAGCATATTTTACGCCCTGTTATTCTGTATTTTGCATAAATATTTGTGTTCTTTTTAATCTACCAATGCTGTTGTAGCCGTTCACTACATACACAAGTGATTTCTTGATTGCTTTGTGATATTAGTGTTTGTCAAATGATTTTAAGTTTCGTTGCAGCAGCTTATGCATATTTCGGATATTTAACGATTGCTTTCTTTAGGTACTTCTGGTTTTTCGTATCACGAAGTTTATAATGATTTGTTATACATTTTGCGTAAAACAAATACTATTGTGGCTTTTTGTTGAGAAAAAAATGATAGTATTTCTGGTACATTCCTTGTCAGTTCTCCTTTGGGGTTTTGTGTTGTGATATAATTCATTATTTTGTGATATATCTTGTGATATAATTCACGATTTTATGATACATCTTGTGATACAGTTCGATATTTTGTAATATACCTTGTGATATAATTCACTATTTTGTGCTATGTCTTGTGATATAGTTCACTATTTTGTGATATAATTTACTATTTTGTAATATATAACTCACAATGTTGACTGTCGATATATATTGTGTCCTACTTACTTATGCCACTGACAGCATATCCACGAGTAATGACTTTTTGGATTAACTGCCTTGTATTTATGGGAAAAAACTCGAAGAATTCCCACCTGTCTATGTGACTATCGATGCGAGACTGTTTACACACGTTAACTACAATCGCCATTGATTCTCAATGATTCTGAAAACAGTTTCTCCAATCAACGTCACCAGATAGATTTGAACCTGACCAACTGACGGATTTGAATCCTACCTGCACACGTTAAATCCAACCCGAGATGGGTCAATTAATACGTATTGTGATCATGGCTTATTTTTGTAACTGATGAATTTTGGATCGAAACAAATACAGACTTACCTAATTAATAACATGATAATTAGTAACCATAAGAGATATTTGTGTAATATTTCTTGCCTTTCAGAAATAATATCAGTAGTTGTAAGCAAAGAATTATCAATTTTAGGGAGTGAGGATGTAGTGGGAAAAAGTATTCAACCCTTTTTTAAGGAAAAAGAAAACTCATTAATTCAATAATAATTTTTAAACGAAAAATGCACAAGTTGTAAAAATGCACAAGCTAAATATTAAAAAAATATTGCCTGTACCTTAATGACATTACAAATTTTTTTTGAAAAACTATTCAGCGAAATAAGAAGATTTAATAAGTGAAATAAGAAATATCTGCATTAATTTAAGTGTTTTTAAAAATATTTTCTTACTGTTAAAAAATAATGACAACATAAAAATCTCAGTGTCTTAAGAATGTTAAGCTGTTGGTTAGACAGTGCCAGTTTTATATTTTTTGCCAGCTATCTAACATTAATAACTAATATTATTTTACATACCAGTTATATTTATCATAAGAAATTTTAATGTCTGTTACGTTATTAAAACTACCATATTCTTTAAAAAATAAATCTAAAGTTAATAAATAAAATAAAGAAGTTTTGGGTTCGAGTCTCAGAGATGTCATGGATGTTTTTAGTGGTTTAGAACCCATTTTAAACCGTAGGTCCCTGTTCAATATGACTGTAGAGCGTAGTCCTGACAACCCTAACCGTAAAAAGAAAAAAAAAACATCTCATGTTTCGGAATCTGACATAAAATATATGACAGTAGGCAAAGGCGTTAGTCCATAATCATATAACTGATATATATATATATAAAGAGAAAACATTGTTTTTACAAAATATATAAATTATATTGCAAAGAATTATTTTTATTAAAATTTGAAAAAAAAGTAGATTTAGTTGCTTCGATTTTGTTTTACACATCAATAAGTAAAATTTGTTAGTAAATATTATTATGAAATGTTTCTAAAACAATAAAATATTGCATAAAACTGAAATAATAAAATAATTGTTTTGAATCTCTATTTTAAATTATTAATATAGTCATTGCTATTTTAAGAATTTAAATAAAAAAAGTGTGGCATTGTTCTGGTTCTATGTAAAATGCATATAAGAAACCATTGAAAATGAAACATATCAACTTAATTAAAACACCAAATTAACACAATTTAAATAAAAATAATGACGCATTTAATGTTTTATATAAGCATATTTAAGCAATTAATTCCCAATATTTACCACAATTATAAATCGACAAAACACAATAGCCCAGTAATAGCTTGTAATTTTCAATTTGATATTAATAGAACAACAAATAATTAAAAAAAACTGAATAAACAAATATAAATAAAGTTTATTACTAAGGAACATTAAAAACCTCCGATTAAAAAGAATCGAAATATCTGAAATTGTTAACAAAGTGTTTTAAAGCTAAACTAAAAATTTTATGTTGTCTCATTCATCGTAGATTTGCAGACCAAATAATTAATCTATTTTTCTATTTTCCTAAAAACTTGTTTTCCTTTTTTTGCATAGAAAACCTGGTATTATATATCTTTATGTATTATAAAGAAGGGGGGGGGGAGGCGCGCAGCAACCGAGCCTTGAATATTCTTCCGCCCGTGAGATTTATCACATTCTTACAAAATATATTAATTTATAATGGTCAAATGGTGAAAACAATTTATTGAAATGCTGGTCCCAGTCACATTAATATGATACCACCACCACTTTCGGCGTGGCGTGATAACCATTCACAAAAGGCGGGTTGGCGGCACATTGCAGTGGAGTGTATATAAGGTACTTAATACAATCCGCTCACTTAAAGCCAGAATATACAAGAGTGTACATTCTGGCTTTTGACAGGGTGGTCACATTAATGTATTCTTGGCTGGACTGTGTGTGTGCATTTGTGTAAAAAGTGATGTAAAAAATATATTATGATGTGCATTCATATATTCAGAAAATTAGCTAGCCGAAATCATGACATTAGCTTTGCAGTTTTTGAAAATAATATTCTTTTTGCGAATACTTGAGGACAGGAATGTTGCCCTGTTTTTATTGATGAGGTTTACAGGTTGTGAGTGCGCAGAATATTTTTAAATATATTCTGCGGACGCATGTCGACGCTCATCGTTCTCTGCATCATAGACGTAGAAACAAATATCGCACTAGTAAAATAAATGACTAATGATTTCATTTAGCACTTGTATATTTCTTACATATTTCATCTTATATGTTATTTACAATATGCGTTTAGTATCCTTATTATTATAATATCTATGTTTACATGTAAGGAATAATAGTAAACACAATAATAATAGCTCATTATGTTTCGATTTTTCACCAGCAAATAATGTTCATAGTGGGTCTAAATCTAATAAGCGGATTTATATTTTATATGTGGCGTGTGGTTGAGTTATGATACACATTTCCAAAAAGTGGCCCGCAAGATCATTTACACCTGGGTTAACCATCCCTGCTATGGTAAAGAGTTGAATAAATGCTATTTAAATTCAATTTTTAAATTAGTAAGTGGTGCATTTCAAGCGGGAGACAATTAATCCATCGGAATTTAAAAATACAACCAGATTGATCAATTGGCGCGCTTTATAAAGCATTTAAAAATGCGATATAATGTCCTCCTAACAAGAGTGGACATGTACGTCCGTCGAAATGAAATAGCTTATCAAAGACATGCAATTGCTTACAAACAATTTACTTTTCAGATTGTAAGATTTACGAGAGATTATTTCGCTCTAGTCAGAATAAAAATAGCCCATTTCCTGCATTTTTTTGCATAAAGTGGAAATCTGGTGTCGTATTTTTATTTTTAGAGGATCACTTGGAGATATCATAAATATTTAAGATGTTTGGCCATCTGAAACGGCCATAACACAAAAAGATTACATAGGAATAATTACGATGTTTCC
>BPLQ01005215.1:0-46642 GCA_021605075.1 Caerostris darwini
TCTTAAATAGGTATCTATCAATAACTCTATTCATTATTCTTAAATAGGTATCTATCAATGACTCTATTCACTATTCTTAAATAGGTATTAATGACTCTATTCATTATTCTTAAATAGGTATCTATCAATGACTCTATTCACTATTCTTAAATAGGTATCTATCAATGACTCTATTCATTATTCTTAAATAGGAATCTATCAATGATTCTATTCATTATTCTTAAATAGGTATCTATCAATGACTCTATTCACTATTCTTAAATAGGTATCAATGACTCTATTCATTATTCTTAAATAGGTATCTATCAATGACTCTATTCACTATTCTTAAATAGGTATCTATCAATGACTCTATTCATTATTCTTAAATAGGAATCTATCAATGACTCTATTCACTATTCTTAAATAGGTATCAATGACTCTATTCATTATTCTTAAATAGGTATCTATCAATGACTCTATTCACTATTCTTAAATAGGTATCAATGACTCTATCCATTATTCTGAAATAGGTATATCAATGACTCTATTCTATATTCTTAAATAGGAATCTATCAATGACTCTATTCACTATTCTTAAATAGGCATCAATGACTCTATTCATTATTCTTAAATAGGTATCTATCAATGACTCTATTCTATTCTTAAATAGATATCTATCAATGACACTATTCACTATTCTTAAATAGGTATCAATGACTCTATTCATTATTCATAAATAGGAATATATCAATAGCTCTATTCACTATTCTTAAATGGTATCAATGACTCTCTCATTATTCTTAGTGAAGGAATCTATCAATGACGCTATTCACTGATTCTTAAATAGAACATCCATGACTCCTTCATTATTCTTAATGGTATCTATCAATGACTCTATTCACTATTCTTAAATAGGTATCAATGACTCTACCATAATTCTTAATAGGAAGGATCTATCAATGACTCTATTCACTATTCTTAAATAGGTATCAATGACTCTATTCATTATTCTTAAATAGTATCTATCAATGACTCATTATTATTTCCTTAAATAGGAATCTATCAATGACTCTATTCACTATTCTTAAATAGGTATCAATGACTCTATTCATTATTCTTAAATAGGTACCTATCAATGACTCTATTCACTATTCTTAAATATGTATCTATCAATGACTCTATTCACTATTCTTAAATAGGTATCAATGACTCTATTCATTATTCATAAATAGGAATATATCAACTCTATTCACTATTCTTAAATAGGTATCAATGACTCTACTCATTATTCTTAAATAGGAATCTATCAATGATTCTATTCATTATTCTTAAATAGGTATCTATCAATGACTCTATTCATTATTCTTAAATAGGTATCTATCAATGACTCTATTCACTATTCTTAAATAGGTATCAATGACTCTATTCATTATTCTTAAATAGGTATCTATCAATGACTCTATTCATAATTCTTAAATAGGAATCTATCAATGACTCTATTCACTATTCTTAAATAGGCATCAATGACTCTATTCATTATTCTTAAATAGGTATCTATCAATGACTCTATTCACTATTCTTAAATAGATATCTATCAATGACTCTATTCACTATTCTTAAATAGGTATGAATGACTCTATTCATTATTCATAAATAGGAATATATCAATGACTCTATTCACTATTCTTAAATAGGTATCAATGACTCTACTCATTATTCTTAAATAGGAATCTATCAATGACTCTATTCACTATTCTTAAATAGGTATCAATGACTCTATTCATTATTCTTAAATAGGTATCTATCAATGACTCTATTCACTATTCTTAAATAGGTATCAATGACTCTATTCATAATTCTTAAATAGGAATCCATCAATGACTCTATTCACTATTCTTAAATAGGTATCAATGACTCTATTCATTATTCTTAAATAGGTATCTATCAATGACTCTATTCATTATTCTTAAATAGGAATCTATCAATGACTCTATTCACTATTCTTAAATAGGTATCAATGACTCTATTCATTATTCTTAAATAGGTATCTATCAATGACTCTATTCATTATTCTTAAATAGGAATCTATCAATGACTCTATTCACTATTCTTAAATAGGTATCAATGACTCTATTCATTATTCTTAAATAGGTATCTATCAATGACTCTATTCACTATTCTTAAATAGATATCTATCAATGACTCTATTCACTATTCTTAAATAGGTATCAATGACTCTATTCATTATTCTTAAATAGGTATCAATGACTCTATTCATTATTCTTAAATAGGTATCTATCAATGACTCTATTCATTATTCTTAAATAGGAATCCATCAATGACTCTATTCACTATTCTTAAATAGGTATCAATGACTCTATTCATAATTCTTAAATAGGAATCTATCAATGACTCTATTCACTATTCTTAAATAGGTATCAATGACTCTATTCATTATTCTTAAATAGGTATCTATCAATGACTCTATTCATTATTCTTAAATAGGAATCCATCAATGACTCTATTCACTATTCTTAAATAGGTATCAATGACTCTATTCATTATTCTTAAATAGGTACCTATCAAAGACTCTATTCACTATTCTTAAATAGGAATCTATCAATGACTCTATTCATTATTCTTAAATAGTATCTATCAATGACTCTATTCATTATTCTTAAATAGGAATCCATCAATGACTCTATTCACTATTCTTAAATAGGTATCAATGACTCTATTCATTATTCTTAAATAGGTATCTATCAAAGACTCTATTCACTTTTCTTAAATAGGAATCTATCAATGACTTTATTCATTATTCTTAAATAGTATCTATCAATGACTCTATTCGCTATTCTTAAATAGGTATCTAACAATGACTCTATTCACTATTCTTAAATAGGAATCTATCAAGGACTCTATTCATTATTCTTAAATAGTATCTATCAATGACTCTATTCGCTATTCTTAAATAGGTATCTAACAATGACTCTATTCACTATTCTTAAATAGATATCAATGACGCTATTCATTATTCTTAAATAGGAATATCAATGACTCTATTCACTATTCTTAAATAGGTATCAATGACTCTACTCATTATTCTTAAATAGGAATCTATCAATGACTCTATTCACTATTCATAAATAGGTATCAATGACTCTATTCATAATTCTTAAATAGGTATCTATCAATGACTCTATTCATTATTCTTAAATAGGTATCAATGACTTTATTCATTATTCTTAAATAGGAATCTATCAATGACTCTATTCACTATTCTTAAATAGGTATCAATGACTCTATTCATTATTCTTAAATAGGAATCTATCAATGACTCTATTCACTATTCTTAAATAGGTATCAATGACTATTCATTATTCTTAAATAGGAATCTATCAATGACTCTATTCACTATTCTTAAATAGGTATCAGCTCTGACTATTCATTATTCTTAAATAGGAATCTATCAATGACTCTATTCACTATTCTTAAATAGGTATCAATGACTCTATTCATTATTCTTAAATAGGAATCTATCAATGACTCTATTCACTATTCTTAAATAGGTATCAATGACTCTATTCATTATTCTTAAATAGGAATCTATCAATGACTCTATTCACTATTCTTAAATAGGTATCAATGACAATTCATTATTCTTAAATAGGTATCTATCAAAGACTCTATTCACTATTCTTAAATAGGTATCTATCAATGACTCTATTCACTAAAATTAATTGAATAGATTTGAGACTTACAGTGCCTTTATGTTTTGTCGTTTCAGATTCTACAAGCTTCGTCTCTGTATAAGTATTTCACAATTTTTGAATGTCTTCTTATCAAACGTTTGTTATTTATGATGAATGGTATTATATTTGCTCATGTCATTTGTGTAAAGAGGTAATAATTTATTTCATCACTTTATCGTCTTTTGGATTGTATTTTAGTAGAATCTTCTAAACTAACTTCATCAAATATTTAACGAACTATTCAAATATCACATTTGCTAATGGCTGATAGCTTGATGGCTATTAATTAGTTTAATTATCTAATTTTCATATTTTGTTTATTTAATGCTTGATTTTATTTCTGTACATTTGATTTAATTCGTTAGGGTTTTGATGAATCTTCATTGTATATTAGATAAATTATTTACGGATAGGACTGTTCTGAATGATTAACTATATACTATATTGATTAATTATAATGATGAAGACTTTTCTGTTGATTTTTTCTAAATTTTAATTTGCTGATAGCTTGATGGATATTAATTAGTTTAACTATCTAATTTTCATATTTTGTTCACTTGTTTATTTAGTGTTTTATTTTAATCATTTAAATAAATTTAATTCGTTAAGGTTTTATTCCTATAAATTTCGTTTAATTCTTTATGGCTTTAGTGAATCTTCACACAGATATTAGATAAATTATTTGCAGATAGGATTGTTCTGAATGATTAAGTATATACTAACTGGATTTATAATATTGAAGACTTTTCTCTTGAATTTTTCTAAAAATTAATTTCGCTTTTATTTTTCTATTTTTCTTCAGCAAAGATTGTTAAGTAAAATAAATGGGTTTATTTAATGAATAAGCCTAATGCTTGTTTATATGTAAAAGTTTGCAATGAATTAAAAATATTAAATAAAAATTTCTAACATTTGATTGTTTGATATATTATAACCTTCCATTAAAATAATTTTTTTATACTTAAAATTATATAATGTCCGATTCACGCATCTTTCGTACTTGAGAATTCCACCTCGGATTATTCTATACCAGACTCTATACGATTGTGCCATCGTGTGTAAGCATCTTACATTATTAGTTAGGTTGCCTAATGGGAATTTTATATGTTCTCTCCCATGTACACCTATTTTTCATGTGTACGGTATGGTAAATTGAACACTTTTGTTCCTCAGATTGTTCACCGCGTAACAACATTATTATTTTATTGGCTTTCTCTTTCAATAATGAATAATTAAAATTAAAATTCGATTTCGTAAAAAGAAGTATAGACTTTATGAAATATATCTTAACATTTTAAGTAGCAATACAATTGTTAAAATTGTTGATTATTATTGTTATTTATTACGTTTATTGCTTTTTTTTATATTAATTTTTTAAAGTTTATTTTTATTTATTTACTTTTTGTATGTAACATCGGAGAGCTTCATGTACCAGTTATGAATCACACTAACAGTCCGACGAAGGGTGATGAAGTGACGACAATGACTTCCGGGAGGACTTTTAGAGATAACTGCCCTCACTTGCACGTCTTATATTGGTTAAAAATCGAAATACTTTCCCATGTAACCCGACTATCGATTCGAGACGCTTTTTACACTTCGTCACAGTCGCCATTGAGTCTCTTCGCTTCTGAAAATAATGACTGCAACTATGCCACCAGTGGAACCTTAGCCCTCCTTGCATGCCATCTGCACACTTGCCACGAATCAGGATTAATTTTTGATTTTTATCGGGTTCTTTTTTTTTTTCTTTACTAGAATGAGATATTACAGCTAGATGCATAAAATCAGGTGCCCTTAAAATAATGTCTCATAAAAGTTTTCTTTTTTTTTCTTTCTGATGCAGCTGACAAACACTTAGATAGCTTGGTCTTGGATGCCTTAAGGCAAGCGCTGCACAGACGTTACTCACTTTGTAGTACCCAGGGGGTGCGTGTAACTTGAAGATAAGCCACGGACGCGGAGTAACAACAATGCCCCCGCAACGCTCTGAGATCATATTAGACCGGGACTTACGGTTTAAAGTGGATTCCGAACCACTACAAACATCCATGCTACCACCGGGACTCGAACCCGAAACCTGTGGTACCGAGCGCTAGCAACTCGGCTATTCAGGCCCCTCATAAAAGTAATTATTGGCATTTAAAATTCTCAATTAATAAATTTCCCTTTCGCCTCTCCTTTATTTTACAAGAAATCTGATAAAGTATTTAAGTTTTATGAAACTAAAAACGACACCTGTCTTTTCTAGTAAATCGATTTCTGGCTAATGTTTATTTTCGCAACAAAAATTTACTCTTTTTGTGTAAATTTAATGTAAAGGGAAAGAAAACTATTATTTGTGTATTGAGCAATGAATTTGGAAATGAATTAAAAAGCAAAAAATGAATGTTTGTTTATTATTATTTAACAAATTGTTTCTAATTAAAATACAAAGAAATATTTTAGTTTTTGTTTTTAGAATCATTAATAATTCAACCAAGTCTTGCAGCATTTCTAACAAATATACATTTTTCTGAAAGTCATTCTTTGTTCAACCATTTCCTCATTCAACTTTCGCAAGTGCTGTCCCTTCATACACACACACTCTCTCAAATGCATGTCGAAATCAAGCTATTTGACTTTCATTATTAAAATGAGCAATATATCGTAAATAAAAGGCGATGATACATGTTGATGACTTCAAATTAATGATAAAAATAAATTATAGTTTAAAAACACTGAAAAACACGCTTTTAGATATCACGCTCGATATCAATCGTTATAATTTCTCACTAGTTTCATTCCGAAATGCAGAGTTAGTTTAAAAATGTCATGCAAAGCACCCCACGCTTTTAGAACAGTGGCATTCATTTTCTCGTCAGTCATTTTATTCTTATGTTAACAATTATTTTTTATTTTTAAGTTTGATTAACTCTAAAAGCGTGTTTTTTAGTATTTTTAAACTATAATATTTAAATGAGGTCCCGGTACGGAGGACTGGTTCTTACAATAATTTAATTGTGAGTAAAACAAAGGCTAAATGCGAATATGTCGAGCCAGCCAGGATTCGAACAGGGAATCTCTTAATCAGGCGCGTTATCTGTTGTGTCGCTGTCCCACGTAGGTTTGAATATCTGAAAATGTGATGATAAAATGATGTCTGCAAATATGTCTTTGCAGCTAGCTTATATAGTGTGTATGAGGAGAAGCAGATCTCCAGGGGAAAATGATGCGCCGATCAAGATGACTTTTCAAAGGCTGTGTGTTTTAATCACTAATCCTGGCTATCCTAATCATGATGGTATTCAATTAAGTTTTTACCGACCTGCCCGAAGGCTTACGGAGCTGATTAACCAGAAGCTACGACAGTCCCCCACCCGTGGCAAGCAGGATTCCGCCTTATTCGGCTCCACGGCTAGGGTGGAATGTAATAAGTACAACCCCGCTATTGGGTGCCCTCAACTGGGCTTGATATAGTCCCAATCAAATCCACGTTCACGCTATACAACGTGTTCGAGGACGATCGCCGACATATGTGGATCTCTTAGCCGTCTTAAGTGACGTTACCAAGGGGCACCAGGAGGAGGTGGATCCACTTCGCTCCCCTCTAATCATGATGGTATAATAAACTTATCAAAATATTTTAGTGTCGTCGGTCCTTGATGAGTCTACAACGTTTAAATTAAATCTGATCGCTTAAAGTAGGGCAAAATCGAGCCCAAAGAGTCAGTTACAAACAAACAAACATACAGGTGAAACTAATAAAAGCGTATTAATAAGCTGAAATGCTAACAAGTACAAGTTTTTAGCGTACGACCCCTTCAAATTTTATTTAAATCTCTATCATTGAAAGTCGACAAGCAATATAAATTTAGTTTTGGCGTCACTGAGAAGTTCTGCTCACCTGGTCTCCTGCAAACAATTTTTTACAAGGATTTACAAAATTGTAAAACATGAAATCTGCTGAAACCTATGCAAATATTTTTTGTTTCTAAATATATCTAGGGAAACATCTTCTTCTTCTTCATTGGATCAACAGCCCCGTGGTGGTCCAAGGTGGCTAATGCTACTGGCAGATTTTGAGATAGGACATGTTTTCTTTTTGCGGGTTAATAACTACGGGAGCTACGGGTTGTCAGACCTACACCTTTTCCTCTACAGTCATATTAGACCAGTATCTACAGTTTAAAGTGGATTCCGAACCATTGCAAACATCCATGGCAGTCGGGACTTGAATTCGTAACCTGCGGCACCGAGCGCCAGAGTGCTAGCTAGGGTAACCACTATTAATGATAATAAAAAAAATGGAAATTTTTGGAACTTACCGTAATGAAAAAAAAAGGAAACAATGTCTTAAACCAGTACCAATTTTTTAGTTACAAAAACGAAACATTATTTTCATTGTAGACTTATCTAAATGATCTATGATGACTTATCAAAATGAGTTTATGATTTATTTTTGATATTTCCGTTAAAACTATATTTCTCTCGCTAATCATTATTAAAGAGCCTTTCCTGTTATGAGATTAACAAGAAATTTTATAAATAAAAAAATAATATTCTTATTTGCAAGATATTCGGATATTTGCTGTTCATTTCGTTTTTTAACTAACAATCAAACAATGACAAATAGTTTCGTATGTAATATTATTACTATTATTATAATATTTTTATTACTATTATTATTATTATTATTATTATTATATTATATTATTATTATTACTACTGATTAAATTATATATGTTCAAAAGTGTTTGATAGGAATTTGTGTAAGACTTCAAAAGTAAAAGTAGGGAAATAAACAATATTTAAAATAAAATGTTAATTACTAATATTAATTTTAAGCCGAGATCATTCAAGAATTGAGTGGTCTCTTTTTATAAGTAGGTTTATTTGTCAAAATTCGTAGCTAATATACATTTTTGGCATGGTTAATGTATATACATAGTCTGGATCGTGGGCCAGTGATAACATGTGCAGCAATCATATAGGAGGACTGAGGTTTGAATTTGTGAACGGCGTCTTGCTATAGTTATTTATAACAGCGAATAGATTCGATGCCGACGTGTGTAAAGTGTCTCCAATTGATGGTTGTTGTTAGGAGTTTTATGGGTTTTCTTACATGTGACATGCAAATGCCAGAGAATTATCTCTCAAAGTTTTTCAGGAAGATGGTATCCAGTTCTCATTGGAAATCGGTGGGCTATTCCTGGTATATTGAAACAGGAGGTTCACTGTTGTTCAAAAAAATATCTATATTTTCTTAAATATCTTTTGAGTGTTTTCCTAGAAAGCATTGCTCATCAAATTAATTGTAGAATGGCACGAAAATAGCACTTCTTTAATAGAGTGTACATAATAGCGGACCCGACTCGTGGCAACGTACAGGGCGGCTAATGAGCATTAGGCTGAAGTTCAATTCGCTGGAGGCTTTCTTGTAGACACAGTTTAAAAAAAACAAGAGGAAACTCGCATCTTGTCTCGTTAGTCGGATTACCCGGTGAGAATTTTCCGGGTTTTCTTCCGTACGATATGCAAACGATGGGTAGTTCCTCCTAAAAGTTCTCCCGGAAGAAACTGCCCTCTTTCTTCAGCGTCAAGTCAGACTTTTATCTACGGGTGCTCTATCACAACACAATTCCCCTTCCTTTCTTCCATGAAAGATGCGACAACAACAGCATTATAATTTTATGCAATTGTGTTGTTGTTGTTTCTTATCCCACTTGGCTGGCCAAGCCCATACGTACTCATGAATGAAGTGAAAGGGGGTAGCTTCTGTTGTGATGGAGCACCCGTAGGTAGAAGCCTGACTTTGGCTTCGTGACGCTCTTACAGTGATAGGAGACCGGGACCTACGGCTTAAAGTGGATTCCGAACCACTACAAACATCCATGGCACCGCCGGGATTCGAACCCGAAACCTGTGGCACCGAGCGCCAGACACTCGGCCATTCAGGTCCCAAATTTGTGAATGCCAAGGGCACGCGGCGTTCCCAGGTGGTCACCCACCCAAGTACTGACCGCGCCCAATGATGCTTGACTTCGGTGATCTAACGAGAACCGGTATATTCAGCATGGTACGGCCGTTGGCTACTTATTCAAATGTACACATATCTAATGAATAAATTTTAAACTGTAGAATTATGAATTCTATATGCACATTAACTTTTTAAAAATTGAATTTAAGAATTTTCAATGATAAAAGATAGGTCAAAATTTTAATTTGGAGTCAGATATTATATAACTTAAATAACGATTTTTTTAAAGCTGTTTAAAATTTTATTATTTAATATCAAATAATTTGTCAGTATTTGAAATTTTTAATAATGTTTAGTATTTTTTCTTCTTGTTAGTGTTTATTATTTTCTTTTCTAAGGATTGAAGTCGAAATCTTTTAAATCTTCATAACAAACAATATTACGGAGTGCCAACTCATCAAAATATTTTTAGCACTAATTTTTAATGCACTAATTAATTAAAAATGCTAAGTTAAAAATTTTTTGATAAATTTTAGCAGAGTAAAAAGAATTTTCTTCTGTTATATTTCTTTATTACAATTACATTACAATTAAGATCTTTTAATAAATTTTTATTCAAATTTCACAATCGAGAAAATATGCAACAAAATTTTTCATACTTCAATATTTTAATTTAAAATTAAAGAACACAGCAGTTATACATTAATTTGTGGCATTTTTTAGTAAATAATAAAACGAAAGAAAAGTGATAAGTCATTACATTATTATAAAATTAATAATTATAATTTAATAACTTGAACTTCACAATAGAAGGGATAAAATTCTTATTTATTATATGAAAATTTGTATTATTATTTAATTATTTAAAATTTATAATAATATTTATTATATTGAAAATTTGTAAAATACTGTAAAAATTATATTATCAAAAATATAGTACAACTTTTATATTTTCATATAGGTCAGTTTGCATATCGGTGTATTATGGAGTTAAATTAACGAAATATATTTGGATTACTTCGATTTCTATAATATATGACTTATTGATGTAAATGTTATATTTTGTCTTTTTATTCTTAGCTATTGGTGAACTATATCAATTAACTGTTTATAAAATATTTAGACTTATATATATATATATATATAACAGCAGAAACCCCAGCTACATAAAATAAAGCATTTAAAATCTTAAAAAAAAAAAAAAAAACGTTTTATATTAAAGACAATTTTATGATTAATTGCTTGATAAAGCTAATCTTGAAAACCATACATTTGAAAGCAATCTCATTCACAAGGTCAAAACATCTAATGAACGTTAAAAAAAAAATTAATGCGAGTGATAACTCTACCAGAAGTGATGTATCAAAATGGTGACAGATGCAATAAATCACTCTAAATAAGTTTGTGTTATGAAAACACAAAAATAAAACACATGAAAAGATACGTCGTCATTTTCCATTCATAAACGGAATAATTAAAACAAACAAAATGTTTTAAAAATACATGGCGCCATCTAGTGACATAAATAAAAAATAAAGATTCTAGAATTAAAAATATAGAATAAAAATTTTATCGTGATTTGATTAAACACAGATGAAGAAATAATAAATTCGCAGAAAAAAAAATTTACACTTCTCAATATTATATTTTAAATATTAAGACATATAAATCACTTGCTTTATACATGTTCATCATCCACACTAATCAAAACTAAAGTAATAAAAAATTGTGAGTTTATATTTCTTCTTATTAGTCTTGACGTAGATATATCAGCAAATACGACTGAATTTCTCAAAACATGCACAAAAAAATATGATTAAGTTACAGTAATGCGAATATTAACGCGGAACTAATTAAGGGAATAATTCAAAAATAGCCTATACTTCATAGTTACAATTTAACAGATGAGAATTCTTTTTAATAAGCTGGACAGACGAAGGATTAAGGATAAAATGACCTTCCCTTCAGCATTTTTGAATTAAATAATGTTCAAGGTTTTACAAATTATTATTAGCCGAGATGACCTCGTTCCCTCCGCACCTCTGTGGCGTGCTGTTTTTAATGGTTGATTCATGGCTGTTATTTATGCGAATCATCCGCTGGATACTGTTAAGCAAGACGAGTGAATAATTACATAATAATCGATAAATGACCAGCTTATTCATGGTTTAGTTAAGTATTTAATGACATAAATTACGTGATGGACTTCATTGCGTTTGACACTGAATGGTAAATAAAATTTTTGATCTATTTCAAAATATAGGATCATGTTTTCTTTTATGTATAACAGGACCAAATGATGAAGAAAAAAATTCTATAAAATTTTATAGATTTTATAAAATTAGACACTTATTTTTAATTAAAATTTAACTGCCATTTTCCAACTCAAGTTCATTTAACTTCAATTCAAGATATCCAATTATAACGCTTTCCATCCGAATGGAATACATAAGTATCTAATAGTTTCAACATTCAGTATATTTTCTGCGTAATAAGAAGTCATAAATATTTTTTTAAATGTAATCATTTAAAGTTTTGTAAATTATAAAACACAGTCAAATATGATGTGTTGTCCGGTTACAGAAAATCATAAAGTTTATCAAAACTAAAAATACTTCAAAGAAACATATCTGTAAAGAATTTCAGCTTTGGGATTTTAAATATTTCGCCGAAATAAATACAAATTGGTTAATACAGTAGTCATTGTTATATATTTCTTCCTATATTTATTCAATTTCTTTTATTAGCTCATACTTTCCCTATATATATCTTGTTCAAATTTTCAATCGTTCATAAAATACTTTTTATTCATCCACTCAAGTGCAAATAAATGTTTTTTGAACTTGCAGTCGATAACACTTGTTGTTAATGCAGTTTTTTCAAATATTAATTCAGTAATTAAATTAAATTAATTAATTTTAGTTTTTTTTAGATTTAAGTTGCATATATCTACCAACAGATGGCGCCAGATAAACTAAAAAAAAACGAATGAAAATTATTTATAAAAGACTTTCTGCAATATAGTAAAAAAAAGTAGGAATTGACTTTAAAAAAAAGATTTTTATATTACTTGTTTTTCTACTTACATCCGAAAACATTTATTTATAAGACGTGTTAGTTTGGAAAATAAATTGAGAACTAATACAGTAAATTTCCTACCTTATAACAATAATTTAACTACTAGCGTCACTTGGCTTTTGAGGTGGCGCCATCTGGTAGGGTGTAATTCTGATGGCAATAAAAATTAACATTTTCATTTAATTAAAAACTAATTAAATCTTTTTTGTTATTTTTGACTACGAATTTGAGGAAACATTGAACTTCTAAGTGTTAATTATATTTACTATATAGATAAATAAAAGCAATTTATCGATTTCTATATAATATTAAATATTTTAATCATAAATTTTAGAAATAGTTTTCATAATGTTAAATAAGCTAAAGAGGCCTGATAGCCGAGTGAGTAGCGCTCTAGAGCACGCTGCCATAGGTTTCGGACTGTAGTTCCGGAGGCGCTTTGGTTGGCTGGTTATATCTGTAGTGATTGGTAATCCACTTTAAACAGAAGGCCTCGATCTACTTAGACCAGGGATGGGCCAACTACGGCCCGCCGGAAGGTTCTATCCGGCCCGTGGATAGAATTTTAATTTGCCGATCCGAGGCAAATTAAAAGAAATATATATTTATATATTATACATCCATCTTCTTTGATTAAATATTATTATTTTTATCTCATTTCCCGAGGTTAAATTCAATACCCTCAGTAAATGAAGAGAAGCTTAAGAATTATGAAGATAGCTTGAAAAAACTGCATTTTGTGTTCGAACGCAGATTTCAAGATTTCAGTGCCATTCAAACAGAATTGGATATTTTTACCATGCCTTTCAACGTAAATTGTGAATCAGTGAGGTCGGATTTGCAGGTTGAATGAATTGAGTTGCAATCTAACAATCATCTCAAGCAGTTGTTTCTAAATATGTCAAAGTTTGAGTTTTACAAATCATTATCGAAAGTAAGTTTCCTAAATATCTTACGCCCAGAAAATCAGTGCTATGTTTGTTTCGTCTTATATATGTGAACAAGTGTTTTCAACTATGAACCTTAGAAAGAATTATTTCAGAAGTAGACTGACAGATGAGTATTTAACCTCGTTCCTTAGGGAATCAGTATATCTCACTTCGAACTTCACTATAAGGAACTTTTTAAAAAATGAAATCGCAATTTCATTCATCTTATTAACATATTTAAATTGTAATATTTTGTATATTGCTTTTAAAATTTTAGAAAAATTTTGCTCATCCCTGACTTAGACTGTAAGAATGTTGAGCGTAGGACTGACAACCCTACCCAGTAAAAAGAAAACATATGTTTGAAATCTGCCAGTAGGGCTTTTTTTTTTGCCTACTATGGGCTATTGCGCCAATAAAGGAATTAAGTTAAAAATGGTTGAATTTCATTTTTAATTCATTAAATTTTGTTTAATTTAATAAAAATTAGTAGTAATACTTTTGTCAATAGTAGTAATAATTTAATAGTAAATTTTGTTTTTTGTTTAAATAGAATTAAAAAAAAAATATTTCAATGTTTAAGAAATTTCATATCAATACTTTTTGTCAATAGTCTTAAATAAATTTTTTGTAAAATTGTATTATATTATGCATATTTTAAGAGAAAGACACAATTTTTACAACCTCGATTATTATTGTTAAATTATCATTAAGATTAATTTGGTCATTTTTTTATACAAAACAAGTTATTTCATCACAAATATCAATTGGTTTTCAATCTTCGAAATTTATATTATCAAATATAATCATAACAACAAAACTTGCGCATGAGAAAAACATTCATACAACAAAATTAACGTTCATAACATTGCGGTAAAAAAAAGGAGCAAAAAATAATAAAATAGCTTTTGATACTTTGCTTCTTGTTGATAGCTCTTGCCCAATCAAAAATGTTTTTCCTAGAAGGAGATTTATTTTTTTCTAATTAATATGATTTAAAAGTGATTATAAATCTTTATTATGCGTATCATATTGATTACTATGTAACATTTATACTGATTACAATTAACATCTGTTCCCTTTTTTTACCATATGCCAGTGCGTAATAAGCATTTAAGTTAAAATTGTTTCCTAAATGCCCCATTACGTGGTGACGCATGTTGTGTAAAAGTTAATTAAGGAAAATAAGTAATCAAATTAAGGAAAATAAATGACAAAAATGCGTTATTTTTATATTTTATTATTAATAAATATTTAATATAAATGAATTATTATAACCTTGGGCACTTTGGGAAGGAAGATATCCTTCATCGCTGTCATAACTAATAACACTCGGGAACTCGTGAGAAAGCTCAGCTAACAAATTTGCAATTTCATCATATGTATGCTTATTAGATCGCAATTTTCTTTTTTATTGACGTGAAGGCTCTGCAGAATCATCGTTTTTACAACTCATATTAAAAGATTGTTTTAATAAAAAATAATAATAATGTAAATTCGAAATCAACTAATAGCACTTTACTCCTTGCCAATACCAGCAGATACATCTAAATTATATTGCACATTAAATCAAAAATAAAACTTTACTGCATGCTCTGGCGCGTGATTGGCGTTTTAGTGATGTCACATCACACACTGACGCGAGATCTATAATTCGCTAATACAATGATATACAATCCGAAATATCGTGGCCACATTGGGTAGGAATGCACTAACCACTGTGTAAACTTAAAATGTACTACTCACTGTGCAAACAACATTAATGTATTGTTCCGAAATTTTCTTATATCGCTTCACATTCATAAATATACACACATACCATAAAAAAAGTACAAAATTTTAAATTTTATTTCAACTACCATTTACAAGTGAATATCTTTAAATACCATTTGAAAATCAAGCAGATTTTGGTAATTACTTTAATTAAGGTATATGGGAAATATTTCATTTATATCATTCTATTATTACGAACAACGCATATTTACAGCACACCAATATTTCTTAGAATTTAACTAACTGCGAGTAATTGTTCCGATTTCTATAAAGACTTTTAATTGTCTGACTGCAAAAGTACTTGAGTACTAATAATAGTTAAAGATATGATCATTTCCTTCTGATTTTGGCTAATTTCATGGACAAATTGTTTATCATTCCTTTTTTTCAATTCCTTTTATTAGAACACACTCTCCCTATATATATCTTGTTCAAATTTTCAATCGTTCATAAAATATTTTTTATTCACCCACTCAAGTTCAAATACATTTTTTTAAACTTGTAGTGGAGGACACTGGATATTAATGAAGTTTTTTTAAAATATTAATTCAGCTATTCAATTTAATTAATTAATTTTAGTTTTTTTTGGATTTAAGTTGCATATATCTACCAATAGATGGCGCCAGATAAACTTAAAAAAATGAATGAAAATTATTTATAAAGGACTTTCTGCAATATAGGGGAAAAAAATAGGAATTGACTTTAATTTTTTTTTTATATTACTTGTTATTGATGTGAAGGTCCTGCAGAATCATCGTTTCTACAACTCATATTACAAGATTTTTTTAATAAAAAATAATAATGTAAATTCGAAATCAACTACCATTTAATATTATACTATTCGAAATCAACTACCATTTAATATTTAATATTAAGATACATTTTAATTATATTGCACATTAAATCGAAAAATAAATTTTAAAATACAACTCTTCCCGCGCAAACGCTTGGCTGGCTATTGAGCATAACTTTACAGCGCGCTCTGGCGCGTGATAGGCTTTTTAGTGATGTTACATCACACACTGACGCGAGATCGACAGTGAAAAGATTAAAGGAATTAACTGCTAAATCCTCTTTCCTATGCTTATTTTGTTTTTCAATTCCTTCTATTAGCTCACACTCTCCCTATATTTTTTGAAGGTTAAATTTGATTTGCAAAAGGTTTAAAATGACTTCTCAAACGTATATAGCGAATGCTATTTTAATGACAAACTGACTGAGTTTCTGAAAATATTTTGCCACTTTTAATTTTGATTTTGTCTTTATTTACGTATTCTCATAGGGTTTTTTTCATGTATAATTAATATAACAAAGTATTATCTACAAAACATTTAAATATCATAGGATTTTAACACTTAATTTCCTTTGTACTAAAACTCTATTAATGATTTGAATTAAAATTATATTCTATAATAAATACACAAAATTATCTGCATTTTTTTTTTCTCACAGGAAGAGTTTTGGCATTTCCTTCCTGGGAAAAAGGAAACTATATTCTTTGACAAGTACATAATAACCCTTCACTCAAATTTGGCAGCAGACAAGCAGTATCGTAGACAGTTATATTACATGCAATTAGTGTTTTGTGCTAATGAGAACAATCTGTCCTCAAATCTGATAGCAGATATTCAGTGTCATGTACAATGAGACTCATGAAATTAGTGAATATCTGTGCGACCTTCACAGGTCGAAACAATTATAGGTGAAATATGGACGTGATAGGTCACAGACCATGAACTGAGAAATGTCTACTTCAATGAGAAGTGAGAGAAGCTGAGCCCCCAATCATTGACAGATTTTTCTTAAAGGGAGATTTTTAGAGAAGAAAGGAATTCTGCGAGCCTACCAGAAATGTTGTTTTTCATTCTTCCTCTGAAGTAACTGAATAGGCAGGAGTTTCCACCTGTTTCCAAAGTGAGCCCCTTGTGGTTTCTTGTATCACGCCGTGATAAATAAGGTTTGCCGCAGACCAAGTATTTTGAGATTCGACGTAGACTCGAGAACTCTGGAAAATCTCCGATCTTGGAGTGAACTGTATTTGTGATTTAATCGTGCACTTGTGATAAAATTTATATATTTAATTTTCCTTTTTGCACAATAACTCAGAATTCTGTATTTGTGTGTATATATATATATATATAATGCTTGTAAATAAAAAATTAAAATGTTCCCATGAACCTGAAAGTAGCCCTTCTTGAAGACGTATAGGTCTAGTATAGCCCAAGACGTTATAGAAAATACCGTTTTTAATTCTGCAAAGCAGAATTATTTAACAATTATCATTTTTTTCTTTAATATTTTTTTTTTCAATTCCTTCTATTAGCTCACACTCTTCCTATATATCTTTTGTTCAAATTTTCAATCGTTCATAAAATACTTTTTATTCATCCACCAAGTTCAAATAATTTTTGAACTTGTAGTGGATGACACTGGATGTTAATACAGTTTTTTCAAATATTAATTCAGCTATTAAATTTAATTAATTATTTTAGTTTTTTTAAAATTTAACTTGCACATATTTACCAATAGATGGCGCCAGATAAACTTAAAAAAAATGAATGAAAATTATCTATAAAGGACTTTCTGCTATAGAGTGAAAAAAAAGTAGGAATTGACTTTAAAATTTTTTTTTATATTACTTGTTAATTCTGCAATGCAGAAGTATTTAAAAATCTTAATTTTCTCTTTAATATTTCTTTTTTAAAACGTGCATTTGAGAATGCACTGACATTATATCACAAAAGGTAAAGTTTCTTCCTACATTCAAATCTTAAAATATTCTCAAGAGTCTTAAAATTGTTTCTTCGTAATACTAATCTTCCACTTTTTCCACTACAGAAATTTAGTCTTAGAAAGAGTACTTGAATACTGTGAGATGTTACAAGCTTCAAGTTAGTTTTGGCGTTCTGCCTCAAATGTCCTCCAGAATTGCTCCGTTGTATCGCTCTTGCAAGCTGTTACTTTTGATAAGTGTGAGATTCCTGCAAATATTAAAAAAAAAATCAGTATTTTCCTGCTAATGATTTTGATGGTAATGAGAAATAAACTTCACAAATAACCATGATATTTCAGCATTTTCACCATCATGGTTAATATGAAATTTTTTTTTTTTAATATATTAAAATTTTAGTTACTGATTTTAAAAAGTTTAAAATGGTGTGAAAATTTAAAAATACTTTGAGAATATAATTTTTGAAATAATATATAAAGCAAAATAATTTTTGTTTAAATTTTTTATTGATCGATTCTATACAAATCCAGCTCATATTCCATTTGAAAGTAACGATTTTCAAATCTTTGAGCCAATAGCATTTGTGTATGAGGCAAATTTCCCTTAAATTAAAAGTACATTAGATATATGGTTATAAATGAATGACTTATTCTTTGATGTTTAAAAATCATAATTAATAACCTCATATCGATTTTAATATAAGGAAGATAATATTGTACTAATGCAGGATAATTAAAAAAATATTTTTTACTTCTTCAAAGAGTTCTGAACAGCATTCTGTTGCTCCACGATAAAAATTTATACTACTGATAACTTATATAATAACTAAGAGGACAAAAATCCATACTACTGATAACCTATATTATAACTAACAGTACAAAAAATTATACTACTGACAATCTATATTATAACTAACAGGACAAAATTTATACTACTGATAATCAATATTATAACTAACAGGACAGAAATTTATGCTGCTGATAACCTATATTACACGCCTTTCATTTATTAAACGCACACAAATGCGTTCAATTTTTTCCTCATCTTTTGAGAGTGTAGTTATATTATAGCTACTTTAGCTATTATACTTTATAGATATTATTATTTTATTATATTTATTGGCGAGGGACTAGTTCTCTGCCTCTCGATGGCACAGAATTCGGGTCTCGGCGGTACCATGGATGTTTTAGTGGTTCAGAATCCACTTTAAACTATAAGTCCCGGTTGACAACAAAAACCCTGCAAAGCAAAACCTTCTTCTATCTCGAAATCTGCCAATAGGCATACGGCCTGGCCCACCATTGGTTGTAGTACCAGGAGTTAGTTAATTTTTATAATAAAAACTATATTTCTCTCTCTTCTACTGAGTAGTGACTCTGTTTTGGATACCATGATATTTAGACGATTAGATCTTTTTAGATTTGTTGATAATTGTATATCCTTTTTAGGATACTCTGTAACCATAAATCGCATGGAATAATGCAGGTGAGAAAGGACACAAAGTTACCGATTGTCAGCTTTTTATACCATGTATGTCTTGTCATACAGAAAGTGAAACTGTGGAACCAGCCACTGCCTTGGAAGGCATTGATATATAGTTCGTAATTCCAACTATCTTTAAATGCGTCAGATCCGAGAATGAAATGAATGAACTATGCCTAAACAAACCAATTTTTCAAATCTTTTAGTGATGCAAAAAAAATTAAAAAATATTAATACTTCAAGCATTGCAAGCAGCAAGTCAATTTTGTGTATGTTTTGCAGCATCCATTTACAGATTCATGGTAGATGTCGACATGCCATATATCAAGAACTCTCTTTGAAATTTGTAGCATTTTTGTTATTTTTTGAACTCTTGCCACTTGAACTGTAACCTACTGCATAAGAACTTCTCCCTCACTTCATTGTTGATACTTACCCGGTAGACATGGGTTTTTGTGTCCGTAATTTTAATATTTATATATCATATCTCAGTTGTAATGTGACCAATTAAAAATTAGAAAAAGTATTGCAGATGTATTTGAATTGACTGACTACATCCCAATCATTTGGCTATCTCATCAAATGGTTCGTTGGACTAGAAAGGTAAGAAATTTTTTATAGGAAATTTTCTAGTTTAGAGATTGTTTCAGAGATAAAAGTAAATGGCAACTTTTACTCCACAACAAGGAAGGTTGAGCTAGTAGGCCCAAGTTACGGTTGGTTAATATATATCTATGGGATTTCTGTCTTGTTCCTATTGGATGGAAATTATTGACGAGCTACTCTTAACCCTAAAATTGCTTCAGATCTGGGATAACAAAAATCTATCACCCAGAAACCATCTTGAGTGACACATGACACGTGACGTTAAGTGACATATATTTCTGAACGGAATTATATTCCCTGGCAATTGTAAATCTGTTTCGATTTAAAATCACCGTGTTTTGGTTTGGTTTTTGTGTCCCGTGTTGTCTGATGGAAGTAAATGGTTCCATGAGAGTAATTTATTATAAAATATGAAAATGTAAGCCTATGCCAGAGGAATTATAACTTCCTCGTCTTGCGTGGTTGTGAGTTTGTTTTAACAAACAAGAAATGTATCGATAGAAGGCGTTTGGTTTTTTTGAATAAAAAAGTTGGCGTTTACAGTCCTCTGGAGTATGTGTGTTTCATTTGGAGTCCATAACAGTTCAGCTCAAATTATTTGCGATTTACCAGTCGATGGTTCATTGCTTATTCACAGCTTAAAATAGTTTGTTTTTAGGTTCCAAACATAACACATGGTATCAAAGGGAATTCTCACCCATTCAGGAATAATGCTATTTCGGGTTTGGATATAGCTAAGTAACTTTTCTGTAACTTTATAAACTTTTCTGTAACTCTACTTTCCAACTTATATCTGATGATGCGATTGAATATGTAGTATAAAAACGTAACTCACTTTCATGCCAGCGCCTCTGGTTTCGAAGGGCAAGAAAATGGCCATCAGACCTGCAACCAGCAGTAGACCCCCAAGCAGGCACATGGCTGCTACGGGATTTTCCAGTACCAGCACCTGAGGGGAGTGGGGTGCAAAAAAATTCAAAATACTTAACTTTTTTTCAACATTTGGTTGAAATTCCTCGTTTGTATAAAGAACGTTTCAAGTTTGCATGTTAAAAATAAATAATTTAATGATGCTATTACAGAATAAAAACTCAAATAACAAAACAACTATTATAAATAAATCCATTTGACTTGTGCGATTTATAGATTCATCAGATTCTATACTTCTGTAAAGGTGTTATCTGATAATAAATATCGACATAACCTGATATCAATATTTTGAGTATAATCTGATATTAAATGTTAGATAATGCTCCAAAAATTATTTAAAAATTATTTAAACGCGTATTAAATTTCAGACTAAAAAGGACCTAAAGATAATGACGATAACAATGAAATTAAGATTTAATGGATTTTGTTTTTAAGTTATTTATAGTATAATTACAGTTATTTTATAACGTCGAAATTTTATGCTTTTTGTAAAGGAACAATATAAAAAGGAATGTAATTGCATGGTAAAGTAAAACATTGCATTTAATCAGAAATGGTCAATAACGAAAACTTTATTAATGATTGCTATACCATCAATAAACTGAAAATATAAAATAAAACTTCTGTAAAATTTAATGAAAGCAAATCTTAAATCACATTTTAATAATAATTATTAATAAATTATAGACTACTTTATTTCAAAACTATTAGTTTCCTCGTTTCAAATAAGACATATAAGTGAGGAGAATTGTATATATGGACACTTTGCGTTCATATTTTCCCTCATTTTTGTGTCCAATTTGTGTTCATATATCACTAGACTTTTTACTGGAACTATTAAATAAAAAAAGCAACGTCTAAGGAAATAATGGAAAGACGACGACCATAAAAATTTCAATATAAGAGAATTATTTAAGCTGAAACTGGTGAAATATTGTAATTAAAAGACAACATTTTTTACAATCTTTTTGTATTTTTATCATAACCATTTAATATTCGCGATAGCAGTCTTACTTTTTTAACGCTCGGTTTTTATCGGTTATTGTGCACAGTTTGGGCTAGTTAGACCAGAACCTACAGTTTAACGTGGATTCCGAACCTCTAACAAACATCCATGCCACTGCCAAGATTCGAATTTGAAGCCTATGGTACCAAAGGCCAGAGCGCTAGTCAATTGGCGTTCAGGCCGCAGCCCTTTTAGTAGTACAGTCTATTTAAAATCGATGAAATATAAAATAAATTGGTTTAACTGTTTAGAATTATGGGTATTTCTTAAGAATTATGTAAGAGAGTTTCGATGCATAGAAATATTTTTTGTTTTTTTGAATAAATCTTAATTATTCATTAATTTAATCTTAAACTTCATTTATTTAATTTTTATCAAAGTACATATAAATGTACTCACCATAGCGATAAATTTACGTTTAAGAAACTGCATCGTCCGATATCGAGTTAAAATCTGTGCTTCCATCAGTGTATATTATAACATAAAGTACAACTCTAATGTTTACCATAAAAAGTAAACGGCATATTACAGAGTTTGGTAAAATGATTATATATTCAATATTTTTTTACATTTTTATCAATGCTTGTTTTTTAAATATTTTTAAAGTAAAATACAAATCTTATCTCTTAATTTATGTAACAGTTTGGCTGAAATGTTCGTAGGATGACACATAGATGGCTCTACTAGTATGAAATCCATATGATTTTTAGTTAGCCTTAACCTTCAAAAGACACGTGTATAAATTTGACAGCTGTTGCACTATTAGTATGCGAGTTATAGCATTTTCAGTGAAACAACTTTTGTTAGTTTGAAAAAATGGGTAAAAAGGAATTTCGTGTGTTAATAAAGCATTGCTTTTTGGGGCAAAAAAATACTATTGAAGTCAAGGCTTGGCTTGATAAACATTCTTCGGACTTTGCACCAGGAAAATCAACCGTAGAGAAGTGGTTTGCTAAATTTAAACGAGGCGAAATGAGCACCGAGGACGATGCACGCAATTGGCGCCCCAAAGAGGCTGTTACCAACGAAAACATCAAAAAAGTCCACAAAGCAATTTCTGATAACCGTAAAGTGAACTTGATTGAGATAGCTGAGACCCTAAAGATATCAAAGGAAAGTGGTGCACTTATCGTGAATGAATATTTGGATATGCGAAAGCTCTGTTCAAAGTGGGTGCCGCGCCAGCTCACAATCGGCCAAAAACCAACAACGAATTGATGATTCTAAGCAGTGTTTGGAGCTGTTCAATCGTAATAAACCCTAATTTTTGCGTCGATATGTGACAATGGATGAAATATGACTCCATCATTACACACCGGAGTCCACTCGGCTGACTGTCGATTGGACTGCAAGTGATGAACACTAAAAATGCTATAACTCACATACTAATAGTGCAACAGCTGTCAAATTTATACACGTGTCTTTTGAAGATTAGGGCTAACTAAAAATAATATGGATTTAATACTAGTCGCGCCATCTATGTGTTAGCCTATGAAGTTTTCAGCCCACCTGTTAGTTAAAGTCAATTTTGAGATCTATACTAAATAAGGTAAAACACTCACCTGTGCTATATAAGGGACTATGAGGCCACCCAATCGACAAAAAGAAGTGCCTGTTCCCATGGCTACAGCTCTCATGGTAGTGGGATAGGCCTGCGAGTAGAACAATTACTTAAAATAAGGACTTGTTTTGAAATTTTATTCCTTGACTGAATTGCAAATGAACGAAAATTAATTGTTACATTATTTATTCATTTGGATATTGCAGAGAAAGATTCTGGAATATATTGTACTGGTCAGAATTGTAAAGGCAATATTCAAATTAATTAATGAAGAATCTAATTAAAAATGTTCTAACAATCAGTTCTATGTGTTACATTCTGATATATAGAAGAGTCAGCTTTTTATGTACCATATTCAACTATAATTCAAGTACAGTACTTATGTGCCAAATTCAAGTACAAGGACATAACATTCTATGCATTCTTCTATTTGATGCCGAAAAGTCTGAAACTGCTATTTAATGGAAGTGATTAGCTTTAATTTTCGACCAAGAATTTTGTTGTTATTTAAAAGTCCTGTTGATATCTGTAACTTCTATTGTGAAGTGATCTAAAAGTAAATTAGTTTCAAAGCAATGATACGGCCTACCACAGTAGCTTTTTGTTCATTAGTTTTGCAATTTTTCACGATTAGCACCCAAATTTGTTAACCCCATGTTAAGATATTATGTAATGAATAAATAATCATAATTCTTAGAAAAAACACACCAAAAAAGTTTTTAAATGTGAAGAATTTTATTCTAGGACTAGTTTTTTTAGTAAAATTGTTCAATCTGAACTCTTTAATATAAAAAATCATTATAAAAATTACCATAAAAATCATATTGTATTTGATTATAAAGAAAATCTGTAATAGGAAATTTTGCATTTCGGATATCTTAGTTATAGTTTTAATTAAAATTTGCACTTTTGGAAATATTCTTTACATTTAGTGAATTTGTTTACTCAATAATTATATATAAACTAGAATTTGTTTTTGGCTTCAGTGTAGTTAGCTGAAGGTCAATACGTGACTTAATTTGACTGAAATCCGTAAATCCTTTGAAAATATTTTTTAAAAATTTATCTAAAATTGTAGATCCATTCGTAAATTTGGTTGAAGATTGATCTTTAATTAAAAATTTTAATGTATCCCATGCTATAGTAGTTTGAAAACGTTAGAACTGAATTTATTGCACATGAAATTACGATAATATGATGATGTATTGATTTTAAATAATTTTATTTTTAATGCTAAAATGAAAAATAAACCCTGATTAATGTATTTCTCATTTTCCTTATTGGAACTTTTACCCAAATAGTTCCCTGAACTATACCACAAAAACCTCAATCAAAATGTTAGAGAAGATCTGAACTGTAACCGACTGTTTTACTTTAGTGATGGATTAACATTGACAGACACATCATGCCTTGCCACCATCATGCCATGCCTTGATCCCTTGATTTGTTCCTCACTCTGATGCTTTAAAATCTTGTGTACGAGAACCCCGTAACCTCTTATAAGAACCCTTCATAAATATGATTCAACCGTATGTGTCCCTGACAACCCTAAAATGCTTGAAAAAGTTCACTATTATATAATTTATAATTTACCACTTCTTTGTTTGTATTGTTGCAGATGGAAGCAATTTTCAACACCTTCTTAACATGTTTTTTTTGCTCATATTGTATAATAAACTCATTTTGTAAATCATGCGTCATTTTTGTCAGTGTGCATACTTGCACACTGACAAAAACTTTTCCACAAATATGCTCTTTTGCAAAACTCATTTGTTTTGTTATGGCGCCGTTAAAGTGTATCTTTGTTTATTCTCTTTAAAAATTATCGGAACTCTTGTCCAATACTTACATTAACCCTCTAGGTGTATATGACCAAGGGAGTACATCTCTGATATTATGCACCTTTAATGCTATACACCTCCTAAAAATGATCGGAGTTTAAAACTGTCAGAAAATTATTAGGTGCATATGATTAAAATGGGCTCACCTCTGATGTCATGATATAATTGAGCTGAAAAATCGAGACTAAGATGGCTCGGGCAGCAAAGAGAATCAATAAATTCAGGATCTTGCTGGAAAAACAAAGAATGCAGTTAATGAAAAATGCAAAAAAAAAAAAAAAAAAAAAAATAAAACAATGAATAGAAAAATAAAAATACTATAAATTGCTCGATAATTCAGATAGGCATCTCCGAAAAAAATATTTTACAATAACTTGATTGTTGTTTTTTGTCCGTGATATGGCAAATTTTGTAGCAGATTTGGTGTTATTAAGGACAGGCTACTTACAACAATTGGGGATTCTACCATCCAATGCGAGGCATTGCCCTAATAACCCATCATTTTTTAAGCTAAGCAGGCTATAATGCATGCCGTCAGAGATAATTGAATTTTATCTTCTTGCTCTATGGCTACACCACATCAACCCTGACATACGAGTGAGAAGACACTTTGAAAGAAGTATGATATCCGAAATATTTGCTTTACAAAAATGCAAATTATGGGAACATTTTATGATTAAGTGGAATATTTCCAATGAAAAGGATAATTTATAACAAAAAAAATCGCATTTAACTCGAAGTTCTAAACTAAATGTGATGAATTGAAATAACGTAAAAAATAATGAACCAAACAGGTTAACGGCAAGTATTTGCCAGGTTTATTTTTCTAGTATTTAGTATATATCTTAATTAATAAAAATTTCATTTTTACTCAGGAATGAGGTTTATATCTCCTTAATTTGATTCCTATGAGAAGTATATTTAGTATTCATGATTGTGTTACAATTCCATAAATTAAAATATGTCTTGTCATAATTTGCGTCAGAATTGAAAACAAATAGCTTAAGAAATCGTTTCTTTCAAATATGGATGAAAAAGCCAGCTGTAGTTTTCAGGTCGGGCAACCAGATTGTCGGGCGTGGTTGGATTGAAATACTTGAGGCACAGGTGTGAGAACTCACAACTTTATTGGCACACGCAGGAACACTACACACATTTAAAGGCGGATAAGTATGGAATCGTGCAAGTACAGCACTTTTAAGCAGAAACTCCGTAACACTGTTGAGTCCTGGGTGCTCGAATTATACTTACTTTGTCGGTGAGAATTTATAGGCCCATTGATAAGCAGAGTTGCGCTAAATATATTTCCTCTCGGGGTGAGAGACTGCAAATTAAACGTTTCTCAACAAAAGCTCGTTATTCTGCTGTATCTCCAGTCGGGTGAGAGTCTGTAGTCCAACTGACCATTTCTCCTGAATGCCACAAGGAGCACTCTTGCCAGGGTGTAAGAAGACGCATGGTAATACAACGAATTTTCTGTCTATTTCATGAAATGAAGAGGGGAAAAAGACGTTCCGCCTGAAGTTGGTTTGTGTCCTGGCCCAAAGGATATCGATTTATCACCATTAATACAGGAATTACCAACATTTACCTAACATTAACTATTTAGCCATACCAATTAAGTAAACTCATGTTTGTGAAAATTGCAACACCATGAAGGAATCGTCATAATTGAATGAAATTTAATACACAGTTGAATGGTAGTAGTACAAATAAATGATTAAATGTTCAAAGCAAACAAACAATAACAAGAGATCGGAATCAGTATTTTGTGTAGCCCCCACGCGCCGCAATAAGTGCTGCTACACGACGTGGCATGGAGTCAAACAAATTTTGAATGCCTGCCTGAGGAAGAGCATTCCATATTGTTTGTATGCGCAACCAAAGTTCGTCTGCAGAAGCAACAATACGAGGATCATAAGCGAGACGCCGAGCAACGAAATCCCACACATGTTCAATCGGCGACATATTCGGGGAATACGCAGGCCAAGGAAGAAGCTGTACCTGCCGCGTTGCAAAGAAGGATTGAACAGTCCTAGCGATATGAGGGCGGGCATTGTCCTGTTGAAATACAGCGCCTGGCAAGCTTTGAAGGAAGGGAACAGCTTGGGGTTGTAGAACTTCACTGATGTACCGGTTGCTGTTCAGATTGCCCACAATTCTTAGCAATTGAGATCGATTGTCTATGATATGCTATGGCACCCCAGTCCACTGTGGCGTTCGATAATGCACCCCAGAAGGTGGCGTTCACCGGCATAGCGTCTGACACGAATGCGGCCATCATGGTACCACAAATTAAAGTGGGATTCGTCAGAAAACACGACATGCTGCCAATCAGCACGACAGTCTCTATGCTGAGCGGCCCATTGCAGCCGCAGGCGGCGATGGTTTAGCGTGAGAGAGATCCTGTACAAAGGAGTCCTTGCGCAGTCCACGCTGCAGCAGACGTCTACGAATTGATGAAGCACACAATGAAACATCTGTAGCTATTGACCACTGGGCTGCCAATTGTCTAGAGGAAACTGCACGGTCCGTCAGCGCCATGCGGAAAAGGTGTCTATCATCGCGAGCTGACGTCACATTTCGGGGTCCACTCCCGGATTTCCGAGTTGTCCGACACTCGTCCGTCCACTGCTTCCAAAGACGCATCACTGTGCTGCTGTTACGCTGCACACGAGCGGCTACTGCACGATAAGACAATCCAGCTTCACGAAGGCCGATGATTCTCCCCCGTTCAAACCCTGTAAGTTGTTCAAATCTCGCTCTCTTTCGTCGAAGAGGTATAAGTAACGATTGAGCTAACGTTTACCACTAGCAGATAACCACCGATAACCATACACGCCTCGCTACAGCCGTCTATTTATTCGGATCCATCCGCCGTTCAGAGGGCGCTGCTCAGCATACGCATGCGCTACGGATTTGAAATTCTAATCATTTGCATATCATGCGCTAATTTGCATTTCTTGAAAATTTCAGCTCACTCGTGTAAGTCCTTCATGGTATTGCAATTTTCACAAACATGAGTTTATTTTAATATGAATTATAATAAGGAATTTATGATAACATTAAGCCTCAAAGGAACTATCTCAATGCCCGTAATCGGTACGTCAGTTCCAGATTTACCAAATAGTGATCGATTGCTTGATCCCGGCACGAAAGACTTGTTGAGCTTAGTGATATCATATCTGCTGTAAAATCTCTTCTATCAGCTCTCAAATATAGACATTGCTATTGTGCTTAATGCACAAAACTATAATATTTAATTGAACAACTTTTTCCTTAGTCTTTTTTCTATTTTCTCGGGATAAATCTCGTTTGTTAAAGAATTAATAAATTTTAGATTAAAAAAAAATAATGGAAAAAAAGAACACTCACTGTACTTTCAAAAGCAGAAGCACACTTAAAATGCTACTGATGATACATGCGCAACACAGAAGAGTCTTACGACGCATGCGCTCCACCAGAAACGTAAAAACTATCAAACCTGTAAAGGAAACACTTTTGATAATTTTACATTAGAATATTCTTTAAAATCAGGTCACTATTCAATAATCTTTTAAATTTGCGAGTTTTTTTTTAAGCAATTCGTATTATTAAATGGAAAATTTGATGATTAGAAATTTAATTAAAAACTATTTAGATCATCAACTATAATTTTTTTTTTTTTACTTCCACACATTTCTTTCAGTTATTAATTTGGAAGTAAAGTTCCCCCTCAGCATTGATAATTTCAAACTTTTATTCATTGAATTATTTCTTTTATTAATTAATTTTATTTACAATTGCTTATTTATTGTGTTTATGGTATAATTTAAAATCTTTATTTATTATTAAAATAGTTTTGAGTATTACTGATAACTAGTTGCGCTCTAAAAATGCAGTTTTTCAAAAAATGTTTTGAATTGGCAAAATTGATGCAAATGTTAATGAATGTATAAATGTCCGAATAGTACATTTTTTTTTCAGATGTATTAATATACTGAAGTAAAGAAAACACCATGACATTCTTATAAGCTAAGCTCTCTTAAATCTTAAAGTAAAGACAACGCTTGTATCTGCTTTATCGATTTAAAATTAATTTTTTTTAAACAGCTAAGATATATCTCCAGTGGTCTTGCTCAGCAAAGTTGTACATTTATTGTGGTTAAATCCCTCCCCCCAATTCATAGAGTTAATATTCGTTTTTAAATTCCTGTCATTACAATCCATGAAAATTTTAAAAAAATATTGAAGAATTATAAAACAAATCCGAGAAAATGAGCATATCTAAAACTTGCAGAAATTTGTATAATAATATAATTTTATAAACAAAAATTAGCTTCTTTTGTTTATGCACATTCAATTCTAAAGATTTATTTACTAAACAATATTCCCTTCTTGCTTATGATGTGTTTTATTTACATTAATTTATATAACATCGTAGTGATATAAAAAAAGAATACAAGTAAAAAGGACCTGGAAACTCTGCCGCACTGGTCCACAGAAGGTCTATGTAGTTTTGCCGCGTGAATCTCGAACAAGGAACAGGATCACGCATATTATACCCAAACGTCCCGTTCGCACCCTCTGCAAGAAACAGTTTTTGACCTTGACTGATTCAGAGTTTTTTTTCAACTTTTATTGAGATAAATTTGATTTCAATATGAGAAAAAAAGACCACTAATTAAATGGCAATAAAAGAATCTTTTCAATACCCTTTGTACTAAATACATTTATAAATGCAAGTTATTTATTCATTTAGAATTGTAGCATTTTTTCTCAGGGAAGACAAGTACTTTCTTTGGCAGTACATAATAACAACCCATCGCTCAAATATGGCAGTTATCAAAGTGTTGTGGTTCGTTATACTACATGCAATTAGTGTTTTGTACTAATGAGAACAACCAGTCACTCAAATCTGATAGTAGATATTCAGTGCCATGTATATTGTGACTCATGAAATTAGAGATTATCTGTGTGACCTTCACAGATTGAAAAAATTATAGAGGGAATACGGACTACATCATGAGTTGTTCCATCGTGATTGGTGACATACCATGGACTGATAAACGTCTAGTAAGGAAAGCCCCCATCCCACCCCTCTTGGCGAGTTTTCTTAAAGGGAAGTTTTTGGAGAAGAAAAGAGAGTTCTGCGACGAGTCGACAAAAAATTTAATATTTCTCTTCTTCTCTGAAGTGATTGACCAGGCCGGAGTTTCCGCCCGTTTCCAAAGTGAGCCCCTTGTGGGTATATCACGCCGTGTGATAATTAAAATCTGCCGCAGATTACTTGTTTAAAATTCGTATAATCATAATATTAGCTTCTTCTTGAAGCCGTTATAGGTCTAATATAGGTCGGGACGTTACAGTATATATATTCACCAATTTACACGGTATTATTTTCACACGAATTTTACGCCCACCATGAATAGTTAAATTTTTGTTTTAAATTTTTACATCGAAATAAAGGAATTTCAAAATGTGATTAAAATATGTGCATTTTTTTTTTCGATTTATATGTGAATTTTTTCAATACAAAATGTTTAAATTTACTTTGTGTTTTGAAAAATCAATCTTCTTAGTAAATTTAAGACTGATATAATCAAGCGAAATGTAGAATGATGCACTGTTACGGATATGGAAACACATGAGGTCTTATAAAAATCGTTTCTTAATTTAATCTCTGATATAATAAATTAATTATAAATGAATATAGTAATATTAATGTATTTAATTGTTTCTGAAACAAAAAAAAACGGATTCTCAAATATAAGAATTTTAACATATATTCGCAATCATGTTTTTTTACCCACAGTTTCCGTATCTTTATACAAATATGTGAGTATCACCTTAGTGGCGCCAAAGAGCTGGTAAAGAGAAGTACAAATTACAATTTTGTATGCGTTTATCTCTTCGGTGAATTCCAAATGAAATTTTAAAAATACACTTATAAAAGTCCGTATCGTACATCTGTCCTTTCCTTATCCTACAAATTACAATTTGAGTGCTATTTTATGGCTCGCATAATAAACGCGTTGTTTATAACCTTTCGCATATCAGAGTGAAATATGCGATGCAAAAATAAGGTCCAATGACAGAGCACGAGGGCAAGGAGATGCAGGTCTGAAAAGAAAGTTAAATGATTTAATTGTTGCACGAGATTACACCCGTTGTAGGATATTCGAATAAAACAATATCACTTTTTTCATATTTCTAGGCTTAATATAAGTGCATTTTCTCTTTTTCATTAATCTTTCTGCTTATTTGTAGAAATTCTAAGCTTTCTGTCGCATTTATTACACGCTTCCCACGATCCCATACTCGTGTCTTGTTTGGGCTTTGCAGCCAAATCTAATTTGGAAATTGTTCAAAGACTTGAAAATACCATGACCTTGGCACCTCAGAAATGAGGAAATTATGAACGCTCTTGACTTTCCCAGTATTAGACAATTCATCTTTAATATCTCTAAAAGCTTTTATGACTCTATAACCTTTCACTGGTAACTCTGTTTTTAGATTCGTTCCAACTTAAGCAGCTTAAAACTGTTCTCAATATCCTCAATTTGTGATCCCTCCCTAATCCTCCCTTTCTGAAGTGTCAAACAGCAAGGTCTACTTGTTGGTAGCTCAATCACCTTCTGATTTTTTTTTTTTGCAATGTATTAATTAAAATTTCCTATTTTTCCTTTTTGCATATATTCGTATATAAAAATAATTCGTATATAAAAAATAACGCATAAAAATGGGCAATTAAATGGGCATAGACTCAAAGGCAATAATGCAGGACAGTAAATGTGTGGCTGCTTCGTAACCAAGAGCTTCGTTTATCCTTCAGTTGATTATTAAACTTGATGAAATGAAAAAAGCTGATTAAAATCTTTGGATTAGTTAAAAACAATGTAGTTTTCGTAAAAAAAAAAAGGTTTATTAAAATTAACTTCTAATGTGGAAAAAAAGAGTACACATATTATATATATAGTAAAGAATAGGAGAGACTATTGAAAAATAATTTTTACTTACTACATTTTAGATCACACCCTGCTATGATTATTTAAAATAATCATGTAATTATCTTTAAAATTATGTATGCTAGATACTAGTTATTTCTAGAACATAAGCCACCATTAAATATTTCGACAAATTGTAATTATTTTCAAGTGCTATGTATCAGTTTTCAATGTTATTTTTTAAAATAAATGACTAAAATGTATAAATTTGCATATTTACAAGACTATTTCCTAATATTGGCAGTATTGTACTGTCACTTCGACAATGCTGTACTTAAATATGAGAATTATGCTTCAGTATTCACTTCGAAACGATCACATTAAAAAGAATTATTCATTATATTAAAAGAATTTATTTTTATTCATTTATATAAAGACATAATAAATCATTTGCAGAGGGCTTAAATTAATTTATTTACTGGGAGTTAGAAGAGAACGAATTGCATAGAAAATGATATTGTAGGTTCTTACCTACTGACAAACTTCCCTTTTGGATGATGAGTGGACTTAGCAGCGCGATGCCATAGTAACCAACAGCCGTTGCCAACCTGAAAAGAAAAGTTTGCTTTCCTTCAGTTGCAATTAATTAAAACTGCCAAACGTTATCTCAAATCGAAATTTTTTTTATAAACTGTAATTATAAAACTAAAACGTGAGGGATCTTATTTGACAAAGCAAACACATATGTAATTTTTAAGTATTTTTGTCAAATAAATTAAATCAAGTGCATTAGTTTGAAAACAGATTTGTTTTATTTTTCGTATAATGTAAATTCGCAATGTATATTTACAATTAGTGTGCAGAATTTTTTAATTCATAAATATGAATAATATCAGTTTCGGAATGAACCCTGAGATTGACGATCTAGATTACATTGCTTATTTGCTTGAAAATTTAAACATTTAATATTACTCCGATGAAATATAAAATTAGTAATTTATTAAAATAATAATTATTTAATTATTAGTGCAATTACAAATTTAAAGGAATGCTTTATTACTAAAAAATATGTTTTGAAATTGCATGTCGCCAATGTTTTTTTTTCAATTATGCAGATTTCTTATGAGTTGTATTTTTATTAAAATTAAAGAAACTTCAGTTTCATTTACAGTTCATTTTACATCTTATTTGATTTCAAATATAACAATCGCAATTCTACTTTTAAAATCATGAGATATCATTTTTTTCCTTCAAAATGTAAAGAGCACCAAATCTTATCAAGCATGTACCAATTTACTGATTATCATACTACAAAGGAATCTAAGTTGTTCCTCAGAAGGAATGTGTAAGAGCATGTACATATGATGATGGTAAACATTGTAAACAGTGAAATTCGTTATTATAGAGCACAATTATTTTTTCATTGAATCATATAAATAACTTTTAGCTGTAAATTATAATAAATGGAATTTTCTAACCTACATGTCAAAGGTAGTGATTGTTAAATTTGCAAAATTACTATTTCATTATATAATGCACTGTAATGAATTTCTTTGTCAATTGAACTGAACGGACTAATTTAAAGAATTTCCATATGTTTTGTATTAAAAATAATTACACAATTTTTTAAAAATATGTTTCATTTTATCGCCACAAATATTATCTCGCATTTGTTTCGAAGCACTTCTTTTTTGAAATATACAACTTTTTTGCATTGTATTTGAAATTTTAGACGAGATATTCATAAAATATTAAAACTAATATGTTTTAAAAAAATCAGAAGTACAGTGAGAAAATGGTTAGCTGCGAAATTATGATAGTTAGCATTGCCTTCTTCAGTTCAGTGTCACTTTTGTGTGGAAACATTGTCTTTATCATTGCTAATAGTCAACAAAAATTTTTTGTATCTGGGTTTTAGCATCCTGCCTCATCGACAAACGAAATATTCTAGTCTTGGTAATTTTAGTTATTAAATTAAATTACCAGTATTATTTTTTATTTTCAATTAGCTTGACACGCACACGTACACAAAACTCTAAGAATAGCAGCTTTATTAATCTACATTTATCAATATGGGAAAACAATAACTATCAAAAAAATATTTAATTTCTTTTACCAAAATAATGTAAATGTTAATACTACTTAATTTTCGAGTGGCTTTGTTTTAAAAATGTTCAAGAATGCAATGCTAGAGATTCTTCTATAATTCTTATTTGTCTTCCTTAATGTACTTAAAAATTTTTTTCTATAATCATATCCGTGTCTTAATATAAGGGGTATAGTAGTACTTATCAATATGAACAAAATTTATTATGAAATCTAAAATGAAGTTACACTCTGAGCGACAGAAAATAGTAGCTTCTTCGATTTGTCTAATAATCGCAAATCATCATTTCTACCATCATTTCTATCGTGTTGGAGAAATAACACATATCCATTGCATCATCATCAAGCGGAGAGAGGAGAATAGCAGTAGCGGTAGTTTCAACTGATGGACTTGTCAAAATTCAGCAGATAGCTAGCAGAAGCAAATATTGTTCTTTAAAAACGTCACATTTTTACCATTGCTAACAAGGAATTGCTAATCTAGGAAGTCTATCATTGCTAATCTAGGAAGTCTATGGACGTCGACGATTTTCCAGGTTGATCGAGAGCCTTGGTTGTATAGCAACCTCTATCTCCTGCTTTGTGAATGAGGGAGGTTTCTTAAGCTTTAAGCCCATTGATTTGATAGAAAAAGAGTAAGTTATATATTAATCTATTTAAAAAACTGAATTGTAAAGTTATTTTTTAAATTCATATATGCATAAATTTATTATTTTTTAATATTATTATTATAATTTTTTAATATTATTATTATATAAAAGGTTTTCATCTAATGCAGACGGCAAACACTTAGACACTTGGTCTTGGATGCCTTAAGGCAAGCTCTGCACAAACGTTACTCACTTTGCATTACCCAGAGGGCGCGTGTAACTTGAAGATAAGTCCCGGACGCGGAGTAACAATGCCCCCGCAACGCTCTACGATCCTATTCGAGCGGGACCTACGGTTTAAAGTGGATTCCGAACCACTACAACATCCATGGCACCGCTGGGACTCGAACCCGAAACCTGTGGTACCGAGCGCCAGAAGTAATAAAAGGTAATATAAAATAAACAATAAAAACAAAAATAATTGGAGGGGAAATTGTGACTCAGCGGAGAAACTGCAGGGCAATTTGGAAGGAGTCAACGGAAGATTTTAAATCATTATTTACAGTAGGCGGGATAAGCACTACACCAAGGATCTTCGAGTATCTACTTTGAGCCTTTCACTGATCAGAATGGGATTGAACGCTTTAAGATTTCCTTAATTCTTACCCTGTTCATTGCTGAACTTACGATTTGGACATTACATTTCACTTTTTTCTGTCAGAATGAAATGTGACACTAGATTCTGTAGTAAATATTGTTGTACTATCACCTTTCTCATTTTGTCAAAACCTATTACAAACATCGTGCATGTACTTTTTGTTAACATATCTGTAGATGAAAAACAATTTAGTGGCATTACCAGAAAGTAATTCGAACCCACTTTATTTGCGTCCTCCTTGAGGGTTGTGCTCCATAAGTTGAGAACCATTTAACTTAGGAATCATATTTATTATGCATTATTTTACCAATAAACTACATAATATTTGCATTCATAACCAACATAAATTTTAAAGTATGCAAGGAGCTTCTTTGCTCAGTATTCTTCACAGCTTCATAGATTCGTTAAAACACCACTGCACTTACCATATGTACCAAAATGTGTTCGAATATCTACTTTGAGCCCTTCTCAGATCAGAATGAGACTGATCGCTTCAAGATTTCGTTGATTCTTACTATGTTCATTGATGGACATTCGGTTCGGACATTTCATTTCACTCTTTTCTGACAGGGTGACACTAGGTTCTGTAGTAAATATTGTTGTACTATCACCTTTCACTTTTTGTCAAAACATATTACGAACATCCTGTATGTATTTTTTGTTAACATTCCAGTCGATGTAAAACAATTTAGTGACATTCCCAGAGAGTACTTTATTCACGCCATTCTGGAGAGCTGTGCCCCATAACTTGAGAATCACTGAACTTAATAAACGTATTTATTATGCATTACACTGAAGTGACAAAAGTCATGGGATACCTCTTAATATCGTGTCGGCCCTCCTTTCGCCCGGCGAAGTGCAGCAACTCGATGTGGCATGGACTCAACAAGTCGTTGGAAGTCTTCTGCAGGAATATTGAGCCATGCTGTCTCGATAGACGTCCATAATTGTGAAAGCGTTGATGGTGCAGGATTTTGGGCACGAACAGACCTCTCGATGATGTCCCATAAATGCTCGATGGGATTCATGTCGGGCGATCTAGGTGTCCAGATCATTCGTTGGTATTGTCCAGAATGTTCTTCAAACCAATCGCGAACAGTTGTGGCCCGGTGACATGGCGCATTGTCATCCATAAAAATCCCATCGTTGTTTGGGTACATGAAGTCCATGAATGGCTGCAAGTGATCTCCAAGTAGCTGAACAGAAACATTTCCAGTCAATGTTCGGTCCAGTCGCACCAGAGGACCAAGTCCATGCCATGAAAAAACAGCCCACACCATTACGGAGCCACCACCAGCTTGAACAGTGCCTTGCTGACAGTTTGGGTCCATGGCTTCGTGGGGTCTGCGCCACACTCGAACCCTACCATCAGCTCTTACCAACTGAAATCGTGACTCATCGGACCAGGCCACGGTTTTCCATTCATCTAGGGACCAACCGATATGCTCACGTGCCCACGAGAGTCGCTGCAAGCGATGTCGTTCTGTCAGTAAAGGCACTCGAGTCGGTCTTCTGCCGGAATAGCCCAAGAAAGCCAAATTTCTCCGCACAGTTCTAACAGACAAGTCCCTTGTACGTCCCACATTGATTTCTGCGGTTATTTGACGCAGTGTTGCTTGTCTGTTAGAATTTACGACTCTTTGCAGACGTCGCCGGTCTCGGTCGTTAAGTGCAGGCGGTCGACCACTGCGCTGTCCATGGTGGGATGTTATGCCTGAAATTTCATACTCTCGGCACACTCTTGACACAGTGGATCTGGGAATGTTGAATTCCCTAACGATTTCCGAAATGGCATGACCCATGCGTCTAGCTCCAACTAACATTCCGCGTTCAAAGTCTGTTAATTCCCGTCGTGCGGTCATCGTCACGTCAAAACCTCTTCACATGAATAATTTGAACAGGAATGAAAGCTCTGCGCATTTATACCTGTTCTACGCGATGCTACTGCCATCTGAAAATTTCCATATTGCTATCCCATGACTTTTGTCACTTCAGTGCATTTTGCCCATAAACTGCATAATATTTGCTTATATAACCAATCTAATGGACGCAAGCAGCTACTCTTCCCAACCTCATAGTTCCGTTAAAGCACGACTGCACTCACCATATGTACCAGAAGAGGAGAGATGTCCTCCGATAATCAGGGCTGAGAAGATCTCCGATGCGTCCCCGCTTCGCCTCCTCTCCCACGTGAATCAGGCGACCGGGAGGCAACTCAGCCCTGTTAGTTTCTGCCAACTTTCTCAAAATGCGCTCGGCATTTTCCTGCTGGCCGCTAACTAAGTAGTACCGGGCACTCTCTGGATACCACTGGCAAGGAAAATTATTATTATTATTATAATTATTATTTTATTATGGAATATTTAATGGAGTGTACAATTGATATAGAAAGAAAAACCTTGATATCTATAGATCAGTTAAGTTTTCAGAGTTTTTTTTTTCAGATGTCAAATTAAATGTTATGTAAAAAATTAGGACTGTTCATGTTTAATAACACATTCTATTCTAGTTATCTTGAATGAAATTGATTTTCAAACATTTTAATAGAATTTTATCAGTTCTGAAAATATTATCAAGTTACAGTCATGGGAAAAACTTTATTGCTTTGATTTAGTTTGGTTTTGATTATCGCTCATTACAAATACGTAGAAACACGGTCATTTTGTGCACCCTTTCGGCTAATTAGACCGAGTAGTTTAACATGGATTCTTAACCATTCACACACATCTATGGCACTGCAAGGATTCGAATCTGAAGCCTATGGCACCCAAAGACAGAGCGTTAGCCAATTGGCCATCTCTTGATTTAGAGAAGATTCAATGTTGATTCTTACTTGTTAAATTTTCTTTCAATAGAATATTCAAAGATTTTCCCTTTTTAGATGAAAAAAAAATTAATGTTTCAAATAAAAAAATATATTATCAAAGGTGAATAGAAATTTTAGTATTATAACATCTCATAAAGATATACAAGCCACCATTTAGTTATCAAATTGAAAAAAAGCTCAATGACTTTTCAGCTATTTATATGAAACGATAAAAACTTTCCGAAAGTAAATCGCCACTTCTTTTCTGGACAGTTATTCTTTTTCTGTCAAGACACGTGCAGAAATCGTGAAGATCTATGTTAACAAAAAATAGTAGTCTTACGACCTTGCGATGAAAGGTGGCAGAAGATTATTTTGAAAAGTTATCGTAAAGAGGTTTTAGTCTGGCAATATATTTATTTATTATGTTCTAGAAAATCGAAATGTTTCCTCAGTCACCTTACAATATTCTTTCTGTCAATATAAATTCGATTTTTATGAGAACAATTCGAAAGCATGTTTGCAGGACAATCTGCTATTCTTCTTCAGCATTCTATGTCCACTGAAATTTTTTATGGCAGCAAATGATTCACTTTCCTAAATGTAGAGGTTTTTCTTACATAAGGAAGATAATATAAGAGATATTACTCTATTTATAGTGCAAGTGTTACTAAACTCCTAAACCTATTTATAGGGCAGTCATTCACGTGTTTCATCTTATTTTAGATTCTTACAAAATGCAATCACATAGTAATAAGTAATGAAAAATATCCTGTAAAGGCTTGGACAGGATCGTTGAAATAAAATTAAATTTGAAATAGTTAAGAAATCCAGTTGCAAGAAAATAACTGATAAAGAAAAGAAAGAATTAAATAAGACCTATTCTTTAGGAATTAAGTTGGAACCTCCTATAAAAGTTCCTGTCTATGCTGTACCGTAAAATATGTGCATAAGCGATAAAAGTGCTTTAATAGAGTTTAAAGAAATTAAGTGAACGGCTGGAAGTCAAATCGGATGTTCCAGTGGATGTTTGTCTCATTGCAATGGCGTCAGAGTATACCATTAAACCTGTAGTGTTCTTATAAAATAGTCAGGGGTATAAATAAAGAAAAGAATTTAGATAGAAAGTTGAGATTGATATATAGAATCGATAGAAGGTTGAGATAGGTAAGTAGAATCAATTAAATAGAGAATCCTTTAATAGAGTTTAAAAAGGTTGAGTGAAAGGCTGGAAGTCAACTTGGGTGTTCCTGTGGATGTTTGTCTCAAACTGCTATTGCATGAGGGATTATCATTAAACATGTAGTGTTCTTATAAAATAGTCAGAGATATACGTAAAGAAAGGAATTGAGATAGAAAATTGAGATTGGTATATAGAATCGATAGAAGGGAGATAGAAGGTTGAGATAGGTAAGTAGAATCAATAAAATGAAGAGTGTTTTAATAGAGTTTAAAGAAGTTGAGAGAAAAGGCTGGAAGTCAACTTGGGTGTTCCTTTGGATGTTTGTCTCAAAATGCTATGGCATCAGGGAATATCATTAAACAGGGAGTGTTCTTATTATGAAATAGCCAGTTGTATAAGTAAAGAAAAGGGTCGAAATAGCAACGACGTAATTAATTGGAATTTTTCAAACCCTTATGGAATTAGTACAAGACGGTAATATATTACTATTAAAACATGATTTTAATGTGACAGAGCTTGTAATAAAGGAATTTAGGAAGAAGGAAGGATTCCATTCTTAAAAGAAATATTCCATTCTTAAAGGAAGGAATTTCATTCTTAAAATTAGAATTCCATAAAGCTTAAAAGAATGCTTAAAAGGCATTTGAAATCGAATAAAAAATCGTATATCAATAGCAGAAATTCGATTCTTTTTTCCTCTGGATCTCATTCTAATTCCCTATAGCAAGCAATTAGATTTAGATAAAAATTATAATTACGTTAATGAAATTAAATCGTACAACTAGGAGCACATCTATTAACTAATTTTTTTGAATATTAGTTAAAGAATCCTCTTGCATTTCCAAATCTTTATTTTACATTCAAATGATTCGTTTCCATTATGAATTCGATTGGTCAATAGAGGAAGGAGGGGAACAAAGAAATTGTAATGAAGAAAGCCAATATTTCTTAAATATTTTAGTAAATAAGATATTTGTATGTAGATTGTTCAGATCTATGAAAGACGCAAACAAATCTTTAAGGATGAAGGTGTCAGAATCTGACGAGTTGCGCGCATGCGTAATGCCATTGCGCATGCGCGCTACGCCAGTCACATAAACCAAGGGGAGGATGTGAAGAAAAAGCTTTGAGAGTAAAACGAGTTAAATCAGCACAACAGTTAAGGTTGATATACCTTAACTGCTGTGCCTAAGTGTTACTAAGTATGCCTGTTTTGTTGTGTATGTGTTTGTTATAAAGTAAATAAATTGTGCTGTAAAAAATGTAAAGCATACGTCATTTGTTTTAGGGGAAAAAAACCAACGACGAAGAAACAAGATTCTTATAGATGGTCAATTACGGATTTAGTGGCAAAGATAATGATGTTGAATAAAACTATAATCCGTCAACTTTAAAATTCACTTTATGGTGAAAATTAAAAACATTTCATATTGTCAAAGAAAATGGTGTCTTGACAACCATTTTCTTTGATATTATGACAATATGAAATGTCCATTTTCTTTTTGTTACCGTCAACTAGAAATAAAGTTTGAATTCAAAGTATGTACCTTCAGTGACAGTATAACGATGAAACTTGGCACCGCAGCGCATACCAGGAGCACTCTCCAACTTCCTATGTATTCCATCACCAGCCACATCAACAGTATGACGCCGATGGAACCCATGGACCAGAAGTACTAAAGTAAAAAAATAATTTACATTAAAAGGTAGTCAATCATCATAGTATATTTCATTTTCTATTGCTTTATTCTCTAATATACACATTAAAAATTATGACATGAAAAGGGTAAGGGCACATGAAAGTACCTTTTTAGAATTCAAATCATTTACTGATGGTTCAAAAGTTTTATTGTTCAATATTTTTTTAAATGCTAATAAATTGTTGAGTTCAACAACGACTGAATTATAAAAAGACGAACTAATAATGGTCTTTAAGTCCTTATATTAGTTTCATTTGACAAATGAAATTCTTAAAGGCCTTATACAAGATAATATTAATCTAATGTGATAAATTTGATTTTTGCAATTTATTTTATTATTTCCCTTTGTATTCCCAACAAGATTTATTCAATTTATGTCTATGAAACACACTTAATCATTAGTTTTGCTACTCTAGGAAGTAAAGCAATTAGCATAATAATTTATTTTGTATATTTTTATTTTGTTAGGGAGAAGACGTGATAAAATTTTAAGTTAATTTTGTGGTACAGAACATGTAAAAATCATTATCTGGAACAACCTCTCCTAGCACTAATAACTTTTAATTCGACTGGATATCGATTGTAATAGAATTTATAGCTTACATGTAGCTTCAGTGTTGCACCAGAATTCATCAATTATACTGTATGGCGAATGGTGGCTTTCCAGTATATCAGAATTTGCTGCAGCAGCAGATGTTCTCAATTTGTAAAAGCTCTGAATAATGTGGTGGATATGAGCTGTGTGGTCTGAGTGAAGGAGCTTTACTATTACTAGATGAATTCTTGAATTTATTATCCAGACATGACTTCAAACTTTCACTCTCATAACAATAAACACATAACAAAGAACGACAGTGGTTTCTATGATCACAAAGGGAAAAGAAAATTGCTGGACAGTAGCAAGAATAGGACAATCAATAAGAATAGCATTGCAGAAGGAGTGGGAATAGAGATCACAAATAATAACTTTAATTAAGAATTTCCAACTCTGCAAGGGGGCATTTCTGAAAAAACCCTACAACACTTCCAACTTTAAATGGGAGTGCCTGGGCATTTTCATCATCGGAATATCTTACAAAATCCTCCAGTCCCATCTCCAGTATTACCAATCCACCCACTGTCATCATCAGCCAGTCATCATCGTTCAGTTTCCAAACATGTTTCTTCGAACTGCAGAGATCTCAGCCTTCCAAAAGTACTATTATGAAAAAACCCATTAAAATGTAACAGTCAGAGCAAAAAAAAAAACCTCCTAACACCCTCGGTATTAATTTATTTCAAGGGGAGGGGGAAGTTTTCACACAAATATACTGTTTACATTACACGTTCAAAACCGCTATGCACTACATGAGATATATAAAAATTAATGATAATTTTACACCACGCATTTAAACTATGCAGAATCATAGGAAGCAGAAGTTATGATCTTGATGCTGTAGACGTTATCGCACTGTGCCTGCTTATAAAATCCTAATTCGGGTTAGATGACTAATTCGAGTTACATGACTGTACGATCACGCAAGGTCTTGCGAAGAATGTTTTATTTTCTTTTGGACTTTCGTGGTCGCTATTGCGTAATTCACACAGCGCACCACATCCGCACACAGTAAAGTCATCAGTCTTGTATTATCATAACAATAATGGGTTATCAATTAAAACTAGTAGCAATATTATGGATGATAAAACGCAACCTCAATTGTCCGTGATCCTGCTATGATCAAATCCAAAACTTATTTCTTGCATGTGGCATAATAAGATATTTACAAATAACCACCTTGCAATTTGGATTTTTGTGTGAGAAACTCACGTTTAACAGAATGTAGATAGATGGCTTACTCCTTGCATTCTCTAAGATCAGGGCCGGATTTTCCTATAGGCTAACTATGCTTCAGCCTAGGGCCTCAAGATCAAGGGGGACCTGCATTCAAATTATTAGCAAAATTAGAATTACACTATTCTGTTAGTTTGTTGTTTCTTATCCCACTTGGCTGGCCGAGCCCATACGTAGTCATGATTGAAGGGGAAGGAAGCAGCTTCTGTTGTGATGGAGCACCCGTAGGTAGAAATCTGACTTTGGCTCCGTGACGCTCTTACAGTCATAGGAGACCGGGACCTACGGCTTAAAGTGGATTCCGAACCACTACAAACATCCATGGCACGACCGGGATTTGAACCCGAAACCTGTGGCACCGAGCGCCAGAGCGCTAGACACTCGGTCATTCAGGTCCCAAATTTGTGAATGCCAACGGCACGCGGTGTTCCCAGGTGGTCACCCACCCAAGTACTGACCGCGCCCAATGATGCTTGACTTCGGTGATCTAACGAGAACCGGTATACTCAGCATGGTAAGGCCGTTGGCTACACTATTCTAAAAACAGTAAAAAATCACAACATGTTTCATTTAACATATTGATATATATCACAGTAATGATGTATTTTATTATGCCACATGTAATTTACAAACTTAAAAATGGGAGGTGAAAGGGCCTCATAAGTGGAATAGCCTAGGGCCTCTTTTCATCTATGACCATCCTGCCTATGATCATGCTCTTAAAGGTTAATCATTTACGTGTTCCAGCCTTATATTACTTAATTGGTGTTATTGACATCATTGCGCCTTACTGATGCGATGTAGCAGTTTTAATAATCAGAAATTGTACTTAAAATGTTCTAACTAATACAGCTACAGGAGAGTTAAATGCCTTTAACTCGTTTTGCTTTGTATCGAAAGCGTTATTTAAATATAACAAAATTTACATGCATAAAATAATTAATACCAATATTTTTAATGGTAATGGCATTTTCATCAGAAACAAAAGGTTTTGGAATAATAAAACCTCCAAACTTTGAGCAATAGAAAATACAAAATTTTTTTTACCAATAAAACATCAGAATAATAAGAATCTGTTAAAAATAAAAAATTTCACATTTTTCCATTTAAAATCAATATTTATCACCTATAATGGGGCTTCATCGTTTTCTAAACATCTTAATACGTATATCAGGTTTTATCGAAAGTTCTGTCTGCTTTTTAAGAATAATTCTAAAACATAATAAAATTTCTAACCATCTATGTTAAATCATATAGAATCCCCTAAAATATTGTTTAACGCAACAGAAAGCGGATTAGTCGTTATTCATGTGTTATACAACAGCCTCGAAATAATCTGAGTCTAAAGTTAAGCTGTTTCAATCAAGTTTAATCAAAAGTTTACTTTTAAATTGAAGTTAATCTGTTTTAATCTGTATTTAGTTAAAGTTAATCTGTTTTAATCTGTGTTTAGTTAAAATTAATCTGTTTTTAGTTAAAATTAATCTGTTTTAATGTTTTTAGTTAGTTTGTTTTTTAAGGATAATAACAAAAGACATAATTATATCGATTCAGCTTCTAACCATCTATGTTAAATCATGTAGAATCCCCTATAATAATGTTTAACGCAACAGAAAGCGGATGAGTCGTTATTCAAGTCTTATATAACAACCTCGAAATAATTTCCATTTAAACAAGAGTCGTTTGAGTTTAGGATCAAATATGTAAAGAATTGTTGGTTACGAGCTGTCAGGTAACAATTGGACAATAATACTACAGGTTACTGTGGTAGCTAAGATGCTTAATGCTTTGTTCAGACGTATGTTGATAGAGATCCTGCAACATGGCAAAGCCAATGCTACCCCTCAGAATCTTCTGGATTCTTAATCACTCTTGCAGTATGCAGGAGTGGCTAAGAATCTAGAAGATTCTGACTGAGAAAACATGCTGCATTCCTTTCATCTTCCTGACTTCACTCTAACAGACTGCAATTTTTCTAGAAACTTTCAGATTAATTTTTCAGAATTTGGGCTGATTAAAAAAAAATGGTTGAAAAAAAAAGTTAGATTTTTTTTTTTAAACAAACCCAAATGAATTTTATAAAAACTGTCATCGAAAAGTTTATAAGATGTTATTCAAAGAATCTTGACTATGTTGAAGATTAAATAAATGTTTTTTTCTTTTTGCTAAGATTTCAATTTTATTTCAATTATAAAACAAAGAGAACTTTTCTTACTAACCTATATAAAAAATCCATCTTTTTTAAATTATGAAAAGCCATGTTTTAAACATCGGAATCTGGTAATTGTTAGTGCATAGAGCGTGATAGACTGAATTTGTGTTGGAATAAAATGCAATTTATTAAGAAGTATGATATAAAAATTGACCTTGAGGGAGGTTAAAGTTCGCTCAAACGAAAAATCAGTAGTAAATATATTACCTACACACCATTTTATGGAATGAAATAAATTACCTACACACAGGTAGAATCCAGTTTTTCCTCGCACATCAGTTGGGCAGTACTCGCTATTTAATGTCACACTACAGGAGAAAAAAAGCTGCACGTTAAGGGATTCACTCCATCACATCACACATTTGTCTTCTAGCTTATTTTTAGTCTGAAATTTATTATAATTTTATTGATTCTATGAATGATAAAAAAAAACCATATTTCTTTCTATGTATGGAAATATATATAATTTTTCAGAAATATTTGCTTTACTGGAGAAATTTTTTTGTTACCATCATTATTCTAGTGGGAAAAAAATATATTGAAATAATATTTTAATTAGATTATTAATTCATTGACATTTGTTATTAGAGGTAGAAATTAAACAATGAATTAAATTTATAAAATATCTTGGTACATATGGATGTAGAAAAGTTTGGATTAATTTAAATGAAAAAAAATTATCACTAAAATATAAATATTTAATTAATATAAAAATATATAAAAAATTTAAATAAAATATCAGTTATGACATTAATTCATTAACATTTGTTATTAGAGGAATATTTAAACAATTAATTAAATTTATAAAATATCTTGCAACAAATGGATGTAGAAAAGTGTTTGCATTAATTAAAACAAAGTAGTGTTGTCATTTAAATATCAATATTTAATTTAAATAAAAAAAATTAACTCAAATAAAATATCAATTACGATATTAATTCATTATTTTTTATTAGAGATATACTTAAACAATTAATTGAATATGTATAATTAGAGATAT
>BPLQ01005216.1:0-39276 GCA_021605075.1 Caerostris darwini
GATATCTATATAGACTCATGTCTACAATCAGGTAGTTACCAAAATTTTTGATTTGATAAACATTTAAACATATTTTATTGTACTTTACTTGATGTACCGAGACGATGATTGTTGTATGTTATTGTCACTAGAATCGGCGAGGCGTTATCTTAGAAGATGGTTTGTTATTAATTACTTAAAGAGATTGTATTTCTCATTTAATGCAATTTAAAAATTTATCCCTAAGTAAGATATTTGATGATTATCTGAGATCTTTTAGGAAGCTCTTCAGATTATATTTTTAGTTATGACTTTTCTTTCTTTCCTCTTTTTTTTACCTCTCGATTATTTTTCTTCTGTATTCCCTTGACATTCGAAAAACTTGCCTAAAAGGGTCAGGTGGTTAACATGTTGGCTTCTGAATTTAGGGATCGCTTAGTTTGGAACACGTCAAGTAAGATGAAAGGAAAGTTTCAATGTCTACTCCTGAGTGAAATACATTAAATTTGTTGGCTAGGATTTAGACGGAAGTGGGGAAGGTCATCTTTAAGTTATTGCCCTTGTTGATGTTTGTTTAAATAACAGTAAACAAGAAATCCTTCCTCTTGTAAAAATAATCTCTATTTTCTATAACTCGTAACGTTACAATAAGCTATTCATCATCTTCGGGACTTTATAAAGTATAAGTAAGATTGATTTATATAGTTATTCAACCCTCCAAGTACAATAATTACTTGATTGCAGATAAAAATTTATCTGTATATTCATCTAAGTTCTCAAATTTAGAACAAAAAACCGAACCAATTTCTAAGAGGGCTTTTGCTGAATTAAGTTCAATATAATATAATTGTCTATTATTTTGTCTAATGTATTATTATTTTGATATTATTTTGCCCACGTGTCTAATGTGGAACCTGTAAGACAGTATTTACAATTTAACCGCCACTTTGATGGGTAAAAATTGATCTATATTACAATCATAGTCATATGTTTAATGAACCCTAAACCCGCACAGATAATGCAAATTTCTAACCAACGCCATTGTAAGTTTTAAAGCTTGGGTGAATAAAAAGCTTAGATAATTAACCAACAGGGGTCTACCGTCTAGACATAATCACTGTTCAAAAAATTTAAATAAAAAAGCAACAACCCTGAACAAATGTTATGACGTGATAAAAATGTCCGATTACATATGAGTATTACGTTAAAATTAAAATACTTTTTCATTACCTTTCCAACCAGAGATAAGAATACAGTTATTATTTTTTTAAAGTTTTCTGAGAGCCTACCTATTTCTGAACGACCCAGCGCCACGCAGCCATTTCCTGGCGAGCTTGACATGTCTATTAGCACACCTCACGAGTTAAAAGACGTTTATATCAGACCCCCTGTGAAGATATAGGCGTCCAGTAGGATGGCCCACGGACCGTATGCTGAATTTATTATTGGGCGATACACCCAGCATTTGAAATACTTCAGCATGTTCGCGCGGAATTCCGGTTTTCGCAACAGAAAAATGATAAAATATTTCAAACACGTGCCCGTTAAGATGTAAGGAAAATGGTACCAAATGAAATAAACTATTGAATAGAGTCATTAGAAAAGATGGCATGCTTATAAATTTGTTTCTAAGAATAGAAGAAATGACTTTTGGGACTAAATTGAAAATTATCCAATAATATGAGACTTTATACAATTTTCTTTTGCACAGTTTCATATATGACGCTAAAATGTTATTCATTCCTTTTCCATTTTTATAAATTAAAAACAATTTCTACGAGAAAAACTTGTTTTTTTCTGAACCTGCTATCTATTACGATGAGACGATTTAAAATCACGAAACCTACTATCTACTACGATTTATACAATGAGTCATTAAAAATCACGAAAAATTCGAGCAAATTTTTTAAAGCAAAATTCCTTTTCGGAGTTATTGCTTCAGAAATCACAAAAATTAATATCTTAAATAAAGTTATCTAATAGTTATATTATTTTACTATTATAGTATACATATATATTATAACAGTAAATGTGATGGAAATGAAGTTGATTGTTTAAATTTATATTTATTTTTTTAAGATGTGATTTCTTGCCAACAAACAGAATAACATACGATATTTTCAAACTGGCGAATGACTTCAGGTAAAAATGAAAACAGCAATGTTTGTCGCTTTTAATTTACCATTTTATTACATAAAACACTGACTTCTCAACAAAGCAAAATATAATTTCTAATTGGTTTTAAAGAAATATAATTGGTTCATAAAAAAAAAAATCTAAACTTATTTTGTACATTCCATTTATGTACATCATTAGTATCCACCGACAGGTACACAAAGATATATATATATATCTACGCAGATATATACGCAGATATATACGCAGTCAGTGGCATTAATGTGACCACCTGTCAAAAGCCAGTATAACCACCTTTGGCAGAGCGGACCACTGCGAGACGTGCAGGAAGAGATGTCTAGGTTCCTGAAGGTGTTCACTGGGATGTTGAGCCATGCCGACTCCAGTGAACCCTATTCATATAATTATCCAGTGAAAATAGGTGGTCACATATATATACATATATATATGTACATATATATATATATATATATATATATATATAAACTGAAATCAATTGAAAGGCGATATATATTTAGATCAATATATGCCCTTTCAGTAGGTTTTTATGGTCAACTGTCGTGCACTATTGTGCGTTATGGGAGAAAACCGGGAATTCCCACCAGGCCATCTGCTTGTCGATGTTTTTACATGTGCCACACAAGACATCGACTTTTCTCCTTTCTTAATGTGGTGATTGATTGAAACTCTTGCATGCATTTGCACACGTTATCACTATAGCACAAGTTAGGCAAGCGTAATTATGTCTGTTTTTGTATTTTTGTTATAACTTTATTTTCGAATTCATGCACTTGTTTATAATGTATTTATTTTAGTCGAGGGTATTCTATACTATTTTGTCTAGCATTTTCCATCTGAAAAACATATCAATCATATCAACTCGTATCAACCATAAAAAAACTATTGAAAACATTAACAGCTACGATACATTTTAATTCACACTTTCTCACAACTCTTTTTTCTTTAGAAGGCTGATAATTACATGGAATATTTACTGCATGTAAATATAATTAAAATCTCCTCAGTAGTTATACGATTACATCATTTTCACAATAATCATCTGTAATCAATCATCAATAATCAACTTTCAAATATTTTATCGTGACGAAAAGAAAAAAAAAATATTTAAAGAAAATTTAAGGTAAAAACTAAAAAAAAAAAGGAACAATTGATTTACATTATTGGCTATGGTTTGTGAGTAAATATTTTGTTTCTGAATTCCATGCAGTGGTAGAACGATTTCTTTTTCTGCGTTAGCCTTAGTCATAAAAGCGAAAGGATTTTTCCCAGCTATTAAATGTGATCAAATTAAAGGATCTTTTCTCACAGTTTGCGAAACTGTTTTACTGCCCTTTTAGAGTGCTAAAAGAGTGGTCCGATAAAGGTTTTATGAGTGAGGCGGGATTTCTAATTTATATTTAGTTTTGTAACACTATCATTTTAAATGAAGAACTTACAAGAGGAAGAAAAAAAAAAATTATATGTTTAGTCATCGTTCAATTTTATTGCTATGCGACAAAGTATAATAGCCTAAGATGTAAAATTATCCAATTTCTTAGCTGCTTTACAATTTGGGCAAAATAACAGGACAAAAAAATATATTCGCTTAATTTCAGTATATTGGCATATTATTCACATGCAATATTTTCTTGGAAGAAAACACAATTTTTTAATACTACTGTGCCTAAAAAGTAAGACCAATTTTTTTTTTTTCAAAAAACTCTCTATTTATTCTTCCAAATTTATTTCATCGCCTTCAAAGTAATACCCGCCGAACACAATGCACTTAAGCCAGCTTTTTTTCCAATCCTCAATGCATGCTAAAAAGTCATCGTCATAGAGGGCCAAAGTTCGTGGAGATTCACGGTGAATCTCTTCAATTGACTCAAACGGTGTCCCCAGGTGGTCTTTTGAGTTTAAGGAATAGGCAGAAGTCGCACGGTGACGGTGGTTGTGGAACGATATGGGTTTCATTTTTGGCGAAAAAGTCACGAAGAATCACTGCAGTGGCAGCTGTCGCATTCAGTGTTTTCGGTACCAATCGAGATTTGACGCGTTGGAAGCCCAAAATGGAATTGACCGCTCCTTTTGAAATTCCAACATCAGCAGCAAGGTCTCTAATTATAAATCGACGGTTTGCAAGCATCAAATCTTTAATTTTTTGGACGTGAGCTTCGTCGGTTGAGGTTGAGGGTCGACTAGAATGTTTTTCGTCTTTAACGCGTTCCCTGCCTTGTTTGAACTGTTTATACCACTTCTAAACATTTCTTTCCGATATAGTAATGCTTAACGAATGCCTTCTGTACCATTCTATACGTTTCTGCAAACAAAATTTAATGCAAGTTCTTTGCTCAATTAATTCAGACATTTCAAAAATTGCCGGGATCAGTTTTAGCGTCTCACAAAGCCAAGCGTCACTCAAACACTAATGAATATTTTGACATCAAATTTCACACAGATGTCAAGGATAGTGCCAGCAACCTAAAGAGAAAAAAAAAAAAAAATTAATTCCATAAGCCCCTGGAATTTTAAATAAATTAGTCTTAGTTTTTGGACACAATAGTATTAACGACTGCAAATGCAAGCATTATTTTAGTAAAAAGCACAAAATAAATATAATTTTTTGAAAAGTACTGTTTACGCTAATCACTATCTTTTATATCTAATTAACAATGCCAAATTTTACTGAATATTCTAAACTAGTCTGTGGCCTAAATTGATACAAATGTGTAGAAAACATGAATATTTTTATTTCTTTGTAAGGGATACATGCAAAAATATATAATATAATAAATTTATATAAGAATATATAAAAGAAAGTCTTTATATAGATTTAATTCTTCAAACATGAAAACAAAATCGTTGCCATTTATTTATTTAATTAGGTTAATATCTTTTCCATACTGTTATTTTTAAAAAAATCTTAATTATTTTTAAATTAGATATTTTGGGAATTTTTCGTACAAATTTGTATAAGTAATAAAAAATATATTTTTGGAATTTTATAAAAAAAAATTAAATATTCACTTTGGTTGTATTTTTATTATTTGTTCTGTCATATTTATTTCAAATATTTTTAACCTGTAGAATTATTTATTTATTTTTTGAAACATGTAATTAAAGCTATTAATTTTGGACAACAGTTTAAGAAATAAAAATAGGTATAAAATCAACGGTATTCTTTTTTAGGCAGTGTACTTGAATCTAGGACGTACCGCCATCTGTATTAAATTATTGGAACTAAAAGCATTTCAATATAATATATCTGGGAAAGAAAAATTCATACCAATCAAATAGAGGGGAAGATAAAAATTTCCAAACCTTTTTGATGTTATTAAATTAGAGAAAAATTTCAATATGAAAAAAATTGCATTATTTACGAAAATTACAATTTTAAATTTAAAGTAAAAATGTTTATTTAAATTTTAAATTTAAATGCTGTTTAATAATACCTAATATACATTGACTCTTTCTTAAGGGGTTTAGTTAATATTTTATAGCATTTTAAATTCAACATTCATAAGTAAAAAATCCAATTTATTATTATGACAGAAATATATATTTTATCTCATAGTACTTCTTGATTCTCTACTAGACAACTAATATTTTTCTAACAGAAAATTAATAATATTAAAGATATAGGAGATATTATTAATAAATTTAATTATTAGGATATATTATTTTTAGAGAGGAGGGATATTATTTAGTGTAATTTAATTATGAATGTTTCATAAAAAAAATTAAGATATTTTTCTAAAAATAATTTCCACCCTCATGCCCTGATTAGTATAACTTAAATTAGTTTTTCTGATTTTTTGTTTTTAAATATTAATACTAAAATATGTGAAAACCAAATCTTTTCGCTTGCTAGAAAATTTTATTTAAATTTCAGCATTCTTTAACAATAATACATCGTATTTCTAATTTATTTCCTTTTACGGTAAAAAATTATTTTCTTAAAATAAAATTCATAAATGTTTCAACCTTTTGCATTTTATTGTATTTTTATATATATTTAACAATTCTTATTTGTAATAATGCTTTTCAAAATCATTTCATAAATTTTTAAAAAGTAAACAAAACCTCTATTCAAATTAGGCATGATGAAGTAAATTGGATTGATTTGTCAACAACAACTAACAGTTTCTGAATTAGAAGTGCACTGTTTCTTGTATTTACTCATACGTGGAAATTTTAGCTGTTACTGTCTTGTTTTTAAAAATATTATTAAAATTCATATATCTTTCAGGCAAAATTCATACATCTAATTCTTTGAAATGAATATAATTCTATCAATAATATTTCTTTTCAGTTTATTAACAGACTTCATTTCATTTAAATACATTTTACATGCTGCATAAATATAATACTCTAATTTGCTTGTGCATTTAGCACATATTAAATAGTTCAAAATTTGATCACAAGATGGCGCCTAATATTAAAATTTTTATTTGCAACAAAGCTTATAACACCTGTCCGGAAGACAATTATTTGTGCATTTTATTTTGTAATTTAAAGGCAGAATGATGCGCTCATGAAATTATTTAACATTTATCACGTATAACATGCCGTTGTGCAGATTCAGAAATGAAACTTATTAACTCTTTTACATCAAAGAAACAAGTTCTGAAACAATATCATAAATTAACATACATAACAGCCAGCAAAGTCTTTTATTTTCAAAAAGTATATATAGTAGATTCCAGATGTTCTCATCAACTGATGTGAAACAAAATAGCCAATCGTTGAACAACTACGAAATAACGGTTTCTCGACGAATTCAAATTTCTTCAATATAATTTTAGCTGCATCTATAACCAAATAAATCAGCAATAATAAAAATATCTATAAAAATCATATATATTACAAAAAAAAAAAAAAAAAAAAAAAAAAAAAAAAACCCGCTATTTATTAAAATTTTTTTGGAGGCTTAATTTTCATGATTTTTAAAAAAATCACCGAAAAGATATGTAGGAAAATTCCTGGAATCCGAATTTCTTTCTAAAATACAATAAACATTTTCACTCTCAGGTAACCAAAAGAATAACAATAAAAAGAGCAAATATGAACACGAAAAGAAATAGACAAAACTACAGATCAATCCAATCACAACATTTTAACATTTCGTGATGATTTAGAACACATGAAGCACTACTAGTACTTGAAACGAAAGGTGAAAATGAGATAATAACACAAGGAAAAATATATAGGGCACCCCATAGTTTACAAGTTAAAACTTTTCGTAGAAATTGTAGAATCACCGTTGTTTTATAATAAGCGTCTTCTGACATATAAAATAACCATGAGTAAGATAGGTCTCTATCGAAAATCTGAAGTTTGTTTCGCATATAATGTTGCATGTGATGTTGAAGAGTAGCGGGTAGCTATCGAGGTTGCTTTGATTTGGCTCATCTAATTGTTTCGTTTCCTAGGTAAGAGATTGCTTTTTTTTTTGGTATTATATTCTTCAACTTGGGTAAGTTTATTTTTGAGATTTATTCATACTCAAAAATTTTTGCACAACTTAAGCAAATTTTCCCGTATACAGTGAGCCACAAAATTGAGTATACACCTCTAAAACTTTTAGACTTCTTCCAATTACAAATTAAATATTGATTTAAATAGATAAATTTTTTTATCCTAGATACTTTAACCTCTGCTTTACCATCCTATAATAACACAATTCTATAGTTAACTTATTTATTACGAAAAAGTTAAGCGATTCGAAGAAAAGATAGAAAACCATGCCACAAAATTGAGTATACACTTCTTATATTTGTAAATTATGCCACCACTTTTTTTTTAGTTTCAAATTTTCTTTAAAGAGTTTCAGGAGTAGCTGCTGCTTATAACACGTGCTATTGCACTTCAACGCTTTTAAATAGTATTTTTTCTCATTAAAAATCGTAAAATGAGCTCTCGTAGAGAAACTACTGAATCTGAGCGTTTATTGGTTGTAAAATGGTCGAAAGAGGGCAAATCTCTTCGAGAAATCGCTTCGTTGATTGGTGTAACTCATGGTTGTGTCCAAAAAATACTACAGAAGTATAAAAAAACTGGATCTGTGGACAATATTCCTGGAAGAGGACGTAAAGAAATACTGAGTACTGCAGCGAAGAGGAAGATTATTCACTCAGTAAAGAAAGATCGGAGGGTGAGTGCCTCTAAACTAGCTTTATCTATGTCCTCTACAATCGGGAAAAAGATCTCAGTTAAAACGATTCGACGTACTCTTCACCAATATGGGTTTCATGGCCGTACACCAATACGAAAGCCACTCAAAGTATGTGAATAGACAAAAGAGAGTGATTTTCGCCAAAGAACATCGTTTAAAGCCTATTTCTATCTGGAACACTGTAATATTTTCTGATGAAAGTAAGTTTAATCTTTACGGAAGCGATGGACGATTTAAAATATGGAGAGAAGCTGGGAAAGCACTGCCACCTAAAAACACCATTAAGACAGTCAAGTTCGGAGGTGGATCTGTCCTCGTTTGGGGTTGTATGTCGGCTGGAGGAGTTGGAGAGCTTGCTTTTATTGATGGTATTATGGACAAACATGTATATTTGGGGATTTTAAATGATAACTTGAAAAAAAGTGCCAGTAAGTTGGGGCTTGGGTCAAGCTTCATATTCCAGCAGGACAACGACCCCAAGCATACAGCGAAGATTGTGCAGTTATACTTGCTGTACCATTGCAAGAAGCAATTACACACTCCAGCCCAGTCTCCAGACCTAAACGTCATCGAAAATTTGTGGTCGCAATTAGAGAAAGCTGTACATGAGCACGAAATCACAAGCAAGGAAGTTCTCAAGAAGGTTCTGAGAGAAGAATGGGCTAAAATTTCTGTTGAAACCACTAAAACACTAGTAGAATCTAAAAATAAATAAACGTAACAATTTTATAAGTATAGTACGGTAAAGCATAGACTAATGTATATAAGGTAAAAATTCAATCATCTTAAAAAGCAATATTTAATTTGTAATTGCAAAAAGTCTCTAAGGTGTATACTCAATTTTGTGGCCCACTGTATGTTTACAACTTATTACTCGGGAAATAATCACACGATTTCTGAAACATAATATTTTCTTTCTAATGCAGCTGGCAAACACAGACTCTTGGATGCCTTAAGGCAAGTGCTGCAGACGTACTCACTTTGCATTACCCAGGGGGACGCGTGTAACTTGAAGATAAGCGACGGACGCGGGTAACAATGCCCCCCGCAAAGCTCTACGATCCTATTACACCGGGACCTACTTTTCAAAAGTGAATTCCGAACACTACAAACAACCATGGCACCGCCGGGACTCGAACCCGAAACCTGTGGTACCGAGCGCCAGAGCGCTAGCCATTCGGCCATTCAGGCCCTCTGAAACATAATATACAAATTGATACAAAACTAATAGAATTGGGCAGTGATTTTAAGTGTAAAATAAATATTATAAGATTTAAGATATTTCGAAGATTTATAAGCAATAAACATCCAAATTTAACCATCCCTGTTTTAGTAACTATTAAAGTACTTTAGCATTTGATGCATCTAAAACCCATCTGAAATACTCAATAACCAACTTTAATATTTTCACGCAATTTATCTTCGTTATGAAAGATCTCAGATTACAATGGCGTTTTTACAGATGAAAGCTTGGCGTTTTTACAGTAGAAATTATAAAATCACTTTTGATTTTATCATTTTTACGTTTGCCCTTCCAACTATGTTATCCTATATGATACTCTCTCAATTTTCGGGCTTTCCAAAGTTGTAATTTTTAATTATCAATTTTTATCAAGTTATTTTGAGATCATGTAAGAAAAATATAAACTGTATTTTATCTTTAGATCTTTCTGGATTCAGGTCATGTATGCATAAAGGAAAATGAACTAGCAGATTCTTTAGCAAAATCCGTGCAGGCACAATCATCTTTAAGTGGATTTCACCCGAAGATATAATTTTTCACAAAAAAACCCTGTTAAGTAAAGAATAAGACAACATTTGATTCACTTAAATGCTTATTAAATCAATTCTTCGGCTGTTCCTATCAAACGAAAGGAAGAAGTGCTAATTTGCAATCATTGATTTCAGTAATATTGATAAACTATCACAAGTAAAATGAAGTGATTTCACCGGAAGGATCTTCACATTTACCATAAAGGGTATCAGTGCCAGTTTTAAAAATATTCAGAAGGGTAGAGTGCAACTAGATAATTTGAAATTCCATGACAATACATGGTTTCTCTGATGCTTCCTGGAGTTGTAGCATATTCAAATAACACCATATATGTAAATATGCAGAAATATATAGAAATGGAAAAAAAAAATCATATATGTAAATATGCAGTTTATTTATCAATTACATCAACAAAAATAAAGTAGTCAACAGTAACAAAGATTGAACTAAGGATGCAGGTCAGTTTCAGGTAGAATTATCCAGCCACTACAGTGGAGCATTCCCACATGGCTTGTTACTGCTTCCGTACCGAAATTTAGATTGTCCTGTACCAATTTTATGTCGTGTTGTGATTTATTTCAAAACATTTTAAATATGTGGTGTACAATTATTAGTAATTTTAATATATTTCATGTAGTGCAATACCTTTTAATATATATACGTAGTTCTGGTGAATGTTTGTGAAAGACTCTATTCATTTGGGAATAAATGTCAGCTTGATCAATCAAGGACAGTTTCGACCAAACCACCATATGTGAAGACATCTGGTGGGGTTCGTTTTAAAGGATGTGCTGCTCCTCCTTCAATCTTTTTAATTGATGGCTTTTCGATTGTAGAAATGCAAGTTATCAAAGATTGCCCTGCAGCTGGAAAGGGGACGGGGTTCCAGTAATCAAAATCGGTGACCTCTAACGAATGGACAACAATATTTTAGAGATGGGTGGAAAAGCTGAAATTATCTGGATGTCTTTTGAGATGGAAGAAATTAACTCCTGACCTCTAAATTGGTTCGCCGCAAGGGAATTGTGTGGTTTGTGTGATTGTAGTGGTTCGGAATCCACTTTAAGCCATAGGTCCCGGTCTCATATGACAGTAGAGCGTCACAGAGCCCGACTTCTTCTCACTCACATTATTTCCAGACTGTAAAGGGTCAACTCAATTCTAGGCCCAGTGATGTGGTTTGGCGTAATACTAGTAGTAGTAATTGTTGCTTGTGTGGAAGGGAGAGCTGGGAAAAACAGCTCTTGACCTCTGGAAAGGTACCAAGCATCACGTGTTCTGTATTAGGTGACAAACTCCCCTAAAGCCAATTACTGTCTTAGGGCTTACTCTCAATACTGATCCTGGTAAATGAGGATTTGGAAGAAGTCAAAATTAAAAAAGAAAGTTGGGGTTATCCAATGAACTGGGAACAAGACAATGAAAGAAAAGGAAGACACGGAGATGACGGAAAGACAAAAAGAAGCTACTGCTTTCCCCTACAGCCTTTGACAGAAAAGACAGAAAAAATACTGACACCTCTATCGACAGTGTAATCTTGTAGAGCAGATAAAATGCGATGCACAAGGCAAGTTGAAAGAACAAACTCCAGTTATCAGCGATGTGAAAGCGAATAGATCTTCGGAAAAGCAAGAGGAACATACGATTGCTGCGATGCGAAAAGAATGAGAGGAAAATAACCAAGAAAAAGTGTCTTTCAGCTAGACTATATCTCTATTCAAGTTAAAAAATACAACCTAAAAGAAAGGGTCAGTCACCAGAGAAACCAACATTTTCCTGAATTTTCCACGTTCTCAAACTGTGAGTGTTATTAATTTTTATTTCTATTATTTTACTTGGACCTTCCGTGTGCCACACAATTTTAAAAGGGCTGGGACTGTATAAAATGCGTCAATAGAATTTGGACTTGGTGGGTTGAGATTTATTGATTATGATAAGGTTCTTTGATATTATGGATATTCTACTTTTATTTTAATTATTACATATCTATTGAAATGCCTTCAGAAATCTTGTATTAATTATGACATGATAACAAATTAGTTTTTGTTAACTTTTGATATTTGTATACTTTTTGTTTCTTGGCGCAATATAAGGTATTATATTTTTTTTTTGCATTTTGAAGACGGTGGGGGGAAGGGGGTCACCAAATATGACAACTGAACGTGTTAATGTAAATATATGTAAGTTATATTTAATACGGTTAATACTAATTATTTTGAATATAAATAAATCATTTCCTTCTAAATATTTTTTATAATATTCATTTGTGTACGTAATGCTCCTTCTCTAATATTAATAAGCCGTGGGCCTGATGGTCGAATGGCTAGCGCTCTGGCTCTCGGTCCGCAGTTATCAGGTTCAAATCCCGGCGTTGTCATAGGTGTTTGTAGGGTTCGGGATCCACTTTAAACCGTAGGTCCCGGTTTTAATAGGAGCGTTACGGGGGCATTGTTACTCCGCGTCCGTGGCTTATCTTTTTATCCCTTGGGTAGTGTAAAGTGAGTAACGTCTGTGCAGCGCTTGCCTTAAGGCATCCAAGAGCAAACTGTCTAAGTGTTTGCCAGCTGCCTTAAAAAAAAAAAAATATTAATAAGCCGCTAAAGAACTTGTTTCGTTAATATTTATGTTGAATTGATATTTTTGGTTGTTAATGTTATTGTTTAGAAACAAAAATAACGCAGGAGATTACTTTTGTATTGTTTGATTTGGACGAATTGGGAATTGTTGAAGGAATATCTATTAAGCATTATATTAGATATATTATACCAACACCAGTTCGGACAATTTCCTCACAATATTTTTAAGCTCTCTAAAACGAATTTTCTCTACTGATGTTGCAGACATCTAAAGAGGCAGTTGTTGAAATGTATGCCTCATCAGATATAATTGTGGGTACAAGCACTGTGTGGTTCTACCATTGCACTCCATACATCCGCAAACCAGAGGCTCTTCCTCTAATTCCATGTTCAAATGATCAACTATCCTATTACCACTGCTAACCTATTACCCAAAATGAAGACTCAGTCTTAGTGCTAGGAACTCCTTCGCTCGTGCAACGCCATCTACAGCATCTAGAAAGCATTTCCGGAAATATATATCCATGCATACCTTGCCTTATGAACATTGAAGTTTAGTTTAAATAGAATTTATATATTTCTAACTATAATTTCAATTTTTCTGAATTCAGCCTTCTTGAGTAACTATTATAATTAATGGCTTATTTACTATGAAATATGCTTGTATGAATTATATTTAAACTGTTCTTATATTCATTGTCTTGCTGTAATACACGTCAACTGTTAATGAATTCTCCAATGCAATATACCAATCTTATTTAAATGCGTCTACAATTATGATGATGCCGGCTAATTGGGAGGAGAATTCCCTTTCCCCTTTGGCCCAGAAACTCGGACAACACTTGTGGAGCACTATAGAAATGCTAATCAGGTTTCCGTGTGCACCTATCACTTCCATACTTGCGCTGGACGCCGCATTCCCATAACTTGAGGGAATCCTGGAATGAGTTGGGCTCCTTGTGATTGAATTACATTAAATGTATACAATATTTAATGAAATGTATTGGAGAGTGAAGTTAATATTTATAGAAAAAGTAAGTTAAATTGTGAACAGAAATTAAGATAAATATCAAAAACTTGTCTGAAGCAGTAATGAGAGGTAAATGTATAACAACGGAGTCAATTTATCGTGCTTGTTGATTTATCTAAAATGCGTTCTTTAATGGTGTTTTATATTTGATTCGCATATTATAAATAATTTGAATATTGTTTGGAAACGAATTATTTCTACAGTAAAAAAAAATATTTTTTTTTTCAATATATATGAAATTTTAAATATTTATTCAATACTGAATGTTTTAATTATTTAAAATTTCTAAATATTAAAAATAAAATTATGTCTCCAAACATAACTGAATTTGAAAATAAGACAGCGTAAATTTTTTTTTTAATGTTAATTATGGAAAAGTTTCGAATATATTATTTTTGATTTTGTGGACTAGGTTAAATTGTTTCTTTAATATTTTAACAAAACACAATTTAATATCTATTGATTTACATTTATTTTATTTATCCGATACTTTCTGTTCGAGCAATGGATTCTGATTCACGTATAAATGATGTTTGTATTGCCCAATTAGAATACTTTTAAGCGTATAAATACAAAGGTTTAAAATTGAATTTGTAATCCACCATAGGCAATTTTTGGCTTTAGAGTAGTTCCTTTATAAAGGTTTAATTTTCACCTTTATCAACTTCTTTTATCACTAGTATAACAGCATTTTGGATAAATTACGATAAAGTAGCAGCAAAGTAGCGAGCATAAAGTTCAAAACACCTGGTCCCAGTCAGATTAAGTTAAAAACAAAGGATTTTTTTAAATAAAAGAATTATTTTATTTCTGATTTTTAAACCATGACTAGTTACCCAAAAAATTGTGTTGATAATTCAGTCTTTTAGAAATTCACTAATTGTGTTTTAACGAGATATTCGAATTATTTCGTTAAAATTCGTCGGTGAATTACTATCTGAAACTAAATTCTAGCTGAATAATTAAAAATGCACTTTTCTATTAAATGTACATGTTAATTCCTACGAAATAAATTTCATTTTAATTTTAATGCAAAATGATGTAAAATTATTCAAAAAGGTCCAATGCTTCATAAACTATAAACTAAAATAAAGTTATTCACTTTCATCACATGAAAGAATTAATGTTATTTAGATTCGTTTAGAATTGTATACAGTATAAGGAACTAAAATAGTTTGTGAAGGAATGGTTACTATTGTCCCTTTTGAAATAGTTCATAGCTACTTTTATGCTAATTCAATGTTAAACCATTAATAGATGATGCAAATTATCGAGTAGACAAGATTATTTTTGCAATTGAATATAAAGTACATTTATGCATTAACAGATGTTAATAAATATCATTAATAAAAATCACTTAGAGATAGAAAATAACTAGCCACATTGAGTACTATTTTTATTTAAGAAGTCTGAAATCGCAGATAATTAAAACTTATAAATTGTATTTAATTTGGAGCATGAAGTAATCAATAATTATTACCGTCCACTTAATCTCTATTAAGATCAGAATTAGAGATTATAGGAGATTTATTTAGAATTAGAATGGCATTATATTAAAAGTGGCAAAAAATATATAAGATAATTTAATTAAACTTAATCGATTTACATATTCTGTAATTTCCAGCCTGCAAACTTGTAGGTTAAACATTGAAAATGCTTGAAATTTTGTTGTAATAATATGCCATTAGGTGAATTCTTTTTCGTCATAATAATTTTTAAAAAATCTTACAAATTACTTTTTCTAACAATTAAAAATAGTTGGTGAGTAAAATAAAAAGTTCGTAAAAACTTTCCAGATTTGTGTAGATGAAATTTATCCATAGATTTGCGAAAGGAGACAAGGTATTACTCGCTTCCCAAAGCATAGGAACGGATAAAATTTGTTTAATACTTTTTACTTTTATTTCGGTACAATTTATTTTTGCAACCTAAAATGAATTTTTTGTTAATTTCATGCCTTGGTTACTCCCGTGAAATATATCCAATAAATTATGGGCTTATTATGGGCGTTCTTTGGAAATATAAATTCTTTATGGATAACTCTATTAATTATAAGTGTTATAAATTATTAAAACATCAAAAAATTTTCTTAATAATTGGGAAAAGCTAAGCTAGAACGAGATCTTAATCCCAGATAAAAAAAAAAAATAAATAAAAAAAAAAAAAAGAAATAAAAAAAAAAAAAAAAAAAAAAAAAAAGTTTATTGATATATCAGAGACGAAGTGCGAACTGTCAGCGAATAATCCGTCTCTACATATTTACGCTTCTTCTTCAGTGTGGCCTAATGGCCAATTGGTTAGGGCTCTGGCCTTTGGTATCACATGCTTCAGGTTCGAATCCTTGCGGCGACATGGACGTTTTTGAGTGGTTCAGAATCAACGTTAAACGGTAAGTACCCGTCTAATTTACCTAAGTGTGCACAAAGTTACCATAGAGCGATAAACCAATCTTTATTGGCGCAACAGCCCCGTGGTGGGCCAAGGCACTCTGTCTACTGGCAGATTTTGAGACTGGCGATGCTTTCTTTTTTTACGGGGTAAGGTTGTCAGCCCTATGCCCAACGTCGCATTAGACCGGACCTACTAATTTAAATAGATTTCGAACCTCTATAAACATACGTAGCATGGCCGCGACTCGAACCCTGTGGTACAGAGTCAGTCCCTCAGCCATCAAGCCCACGCATTTATAATGGATCATTTTTTTAAGTCAAAAATTACGATTGCTATTAATGCAGTTCTGTGACTCACGACAAATTTAAATACAAAGAAAAAAAAACAAATAACAAAAGTTTTTGGCAGCATACATGCAATATCATTTTTGAAATTAACGCTTATACAATTATTAAAATGCTACTTGGGAAATGATATGTTTTGACGACACGTTACACATTACTTAAGGTTTTGTAAATCAGAAACATGTATGTTATTTTATTGTCTTTTATGGGAATTGCTTAAGCAATAAGGAAGAAAATACTCAGAATTGTTGGGACATTTCTAGAATAAGTTTAAAATTTGTTCCATTAGTTTGCAAACTTTTGCCTTTCAAATTGTTTGAATTGACTAGAAAAATATTTCGTAACTTTATATTCATACATAAAAGTAATTTTTTTTCGATAAATATATAAGTGGCATTAAATAACAAACTCAATTCCTTCCAATACTAAAGTCGTTTTGTAAAATATTTATACGTGGTTAAAAATGCGTCTGGATTCAATCAATTGAATATTTACTAAAGCCAAAAAAGGAAACAATGAAAATAAATATGTGCACTCAACTTAAGTTGAAATCATTAAAGTGGGCATTTACGTTGCGTGGGTTGTATTAAAACGTGAATGGAACATAGTTGCGATACAATTTGTAATAACACAACATTTTCTGCAACTGCCACTTATAAACTAGCCATTTTAAAGATTTAATGTACTAAAAGGCTTCTAAAAGTTGTGTAACGGTGTTTTTAAATTTCTAAGAGACATTCGTTATAGCTAGTCTTTCTACTTTAGATCAAACATGTCTCTTAAAGAAAAATTATCTTTTCTACAATGGTACATGGTATTGTAGTACTTTTCTAACTTTATATTAACTGACTTGTTGATTTATAATGTTTCTAACTGCTACAGAGGATTTATCCTGAACATTAATATCCTTTTTGTTGTTCTTTTTTGCTGCGACTTTAGTGTCTCTAACATAAAATGTTTTTTGAGAGTTTGTAAAAAAAAATTGGCTTACAAAGAATTTAGGATATTAACTATGAGTGATTTCTGGATATAAAAAAGATTGATACTAAATTGATAGAGTTGATACTGTAATCTAATAATTTCATAGAACATGTGAAGAATTATTTTATGTTATCATACTAATTTAAAATATTTTTAATACACTAAACTTTTCACTGCTCAATATTGTAAAAATTCTGCATATTCAAGAAAATTTTTAATATTTAAAGGAGTATTTTCTTCAAAGTTACGCAAATTCCAAAAAATAATTTTAAATACTTTGTGTATTGAAAGCTATAAAATTTGTTTTACAAATACATCAAATAAATCTACAATCTATTAAAATATTTTTTTTTTTATTTCCAATGGCAGATTATGAAAAGTTACAGCAAAAAAAGAACAACGGAAAAAAAAAACATACAACAACAAAATAATACAGAAAATACAACAAAACATGCTGAAACAGAATTCATTAATCTAACAATAATGCCAAGTTGCAGATCTTTTAGCCACTAAAAAGTGTTACCAGGTGCACCACGGGGAGGCAGATCTTCTGCGCACCCTCTATTAAAATATTAAATAATGAATTCAGCCATTTATTAAGAGTATACAATGAAATAAATAATTGTTAAATAGACAAATCTTCTATATTGGCGCAACAGTCCCATGGTTTGCCAAGACTGACAAATTTCGAGACAGGAGATGTTTTCTTTTCTCGGGGTAAGATTGTCAGCCCTATAGTCAACAGTCAACCTACTATTTAAAGTAGATTCCGAACTATTGAACCATGAAATACCCGAAGAGATTCGAGCCCAAACTCTGTAGTATGAGTCACTCAGTCATCTGGCCCATCGATATTTAAATATATTTCTAATAAAAAATATTACAATGTTAATAATTTTCGGACATTTATTTTTAAATAATAAGAATTTATCAGAATAATGAATTTTATCAGAATTGTAATACAGAAATATAATAAGCCATAAAAATATTTTTAAATACACACATAAAAAAAAAAAAAAACATGTATTATTTGGCTTTTATATCGAAATGAAAAAACTGCGTCTTTGAAAAATATGAATCACATTTTTGCTTAAGTTTACTTAGAATATTAATTGGGTGAAGCCGAGTATTTAATTTAATTTTGATAAATTTCTACATTTTGCATAAGAAAACATGTCAGCTAAAAAGACGTTATATAATTTAAAATACGAAATTACCTCGGAATACATTAGATGCCTGCATTTATATATTAAATATAATGTTTTTAAGATTAGTTTTAAGAGTAAGTAACTAAGTTACAAATTATGCAGATTCAGATTCTTTAAAAATCAACAGACGTTAGATGTGTAAAGGAATTATTGAGGCTCTTTTTAAAAAAAATACTTGATTACCGTATTTCATAAATTATGAAAACCCATACGCAATAACTCTTAAATTTCTTATTTTGTGATCAGTGACTTAAAATAAATTTACAAAAAATATATTATTTTATATATAAAGTAAGAAATTCATTGCGTTAGTTTATTTTAATCTATTTTAAACATAAAATTTTTCAATACTGTATTTGATTAAATCTAAAAAGTGTAACGATTTTTCTTATTTTTAATAAAGGCGTTCATAAGGCCAACTCAAATCTATCTACTACTTATATAGAAATGTATATAGAACGAATTTTCAATTTTGACAATGATATGGTGTATTACATCACACCATATTACTGCACCTAGAGAACAAATGCCCCTTTGCAGTTTTTTAAATCATATAGCTAGGGAATTAAACCACTAAACATCTTCCTTGCCCAGATGTGTTTAGTTGAATATATATCTGAAAAATAAATATGATCATTCCATGCATTGAATATTTTTCTGAGTGTTTTTCTAGTATTTTTTTTTTTTTTTTTTGTAAACATTTGAGCATTTCCATTTAGAATATAAAATTGTCGTCCATTTTTTATATATATGCTTACGTAAATACCGATAAGTGTATACAAGTTGATATTTGCCGTGTTTAATGCAATGCATTTTTTTTAAAAATTAATCAATGAGAACTTAAAGTTATAAAAGAAACAAACTCATAAGTCAACAATCAATTTTTTTATGAATTTCATTCAAGACATTTTGTCTAGCCGAATTACGCATCTTTTTTTTATTCCAAATAATATCCGAGGGAACTCAAAGTACACTTCAGTAGATGGTAGCCAATGATGGCGGGCTGATGACCAATTGGCTAGTGCTCTGACCTTCGTGCCGCAGGCTTCAGGTTCGAATAGTGGTGGTGGCATGAATGTTTGTTTATTTAGGAATTCACGTTAAACAGTAGATTCCGGTCTAATTAACTTTTAATGTGTGCAAAACATGTCCGTAGAGTGACAAACCAAACCACTAATGACGATCACCATTTTGCTAATCTATTTGAAAATCTTTGTTTCGTAAACGGTAATTTTACGCTTTTATTTTTTTAAATTTTTTTGTTGACGCCTGTATTTATATATTATGATAAATTATGTGTAATAATAGAATATGTAAATTATTTGTGATAATTATAACATGAAATCATATTATAGAAGTTCCAGACCATTTGAAGAAATGAATATAATGAAGAAATGAAGGCTCATAAGTTAATCTTAAAAGTGAAAATTAGAATTCATAATAAATATAAGAAAAGATAGGGAATTGCAAAATGGTTAGAATTATAAAGATTTAGGCATAACTTATTACTGTGGTTAAATATCGTATGTAATCTATAGACTTGTGAAATATTTTTAATTCTCTGCAAAATTCAGTGATAAGGTTTCTTTCTCTAAAAATAAATACAAAAAAAATGTATCTTATACGTAAGAAAATGGGTTACTGTTTTAGTTAGCATCTACTTAAGATAATTCCTAAGCAAAAACGCACACACTTCTTCTAATAAAGGAATCACTTTTAAAGACAATTGATGCTAATATTTCTGCGTTGAATAAGGAATTAAATTAATACTTATTATCAGTTTATAATTTAAAAATTATTTATCAATAAAGAAAACAATCTTTTAATGATCTGCGCCCCAATATAAAATTGACAAGAGATATAGCTTTTAATTGTTTCCAAAATGTTTTGCGATGAACTAATTTTTACCATACTATTGTGCCCAAAAAGTGAGAGGACTTATTTTTTTTTCAAAAACTCTTTATTTATTCTTCCAAATTTATCTCATAGCCTTCAAAGTAATCCCCTCCGGACACATTGCACTTATGCCAAATTCTTTTCCAATCCTCAATGCAGGCTAAATGTCATCGGCAGGGATGGCCTTCAAAGCTCGCTGCGATATATGTTGAATCTGTTCAATCGATTCAAAACGGTGTTCCCGGAGTGGCCTTTTGAGTTTAGGGAATAGCCAGAAGTCACACGGTGTGAATACGATGGTTGTGGAATGATACGAGTTTCATTTTTGGTGAAAATGTTACGAAGAATCAATGCAGTGTGAGCCGGCACATTCAGTGTTTTCAGTACCAATCGAGATTTGACGCGTTTGAGGCTCAAATTGGAATTTGCCGATCCTTTTCAAATCCCAACATCATCAGCAAGGTCTCTAATTGTAAATCAACGGTTTGCAAGCATCAAATCTTTAATTTTTTGGACGTGAGCTTCGTCGGTTGAGGTTGATGGTTGACCAGAGGTCGATCATCAACTTCGCCTTTAACACGTCTCTGCCTTCTTTGAACTGTTTATATTGAACTGAACTATTTATTTTCCGATATAGGAATACTCACCGAATGCCGTCTGCAACTTTCTATACGTTTCCGCAAACAAAACTTAACACACATTCTTTGCTCAATTAATTCAGACATTTTAAAAATCGCTGAAATCAATTTTAGCGTCTCACTAAGCCAAGCGTAACTCAAACACTAATGAATATTTTGACGTCAAATTTCACACAGATGTCAAGGACAGTGCCAGCAACTTAAAAAAGAAAAAAAAATTGAAAATCTATAAGCCCCGGAAATTCTAAATTGAAAATTGGTCTTACTTTTTGGACACAGTAGTACAGAATCGTTTCTGTAGCTAAGACAATAAAGCATCTTCATTGCGTTTGCTTAACAGTGCTACGTTTTATGGTGCATAAATGCAGATAACGGCCTGAATCTTTAATTTCGTCCTTGACATTTTCGGCGGAATCTTCTATAAGCTAAATTTGTAGAGAAATCAGTTCCAAAATTTTTAGGCTATAGATGCTTTAAACATCTATCAAGAAATTATTACATTTGATCTTTCTTTGGATTTTTTCTTGTCAACCTTTATCTCATTTACCTGTAATCGTAAATTACAATAGTCTATCAATTAAATCACATATCCGGTATTAAAAACTGTTATTTTAAATATAATTTTACACATAATTTGAAAGGTATTGTTAGTCTCTTGTTTTTAAATTACTATCTTTGAAATTAATTACTAAAATCGCCATTACATTGCATAATCATTGTTTATCAGTATTTTTAAGAACAAACATTGAATTCAAGATTTTTTAATTTATTCATAATGCTGACAGTATCCATCTTTTGTTTCTGTGATAACAATATAAGTATTTAAATTGAGGTTAAAATATTTTGTTAACAATACATTTTTAAATTAAGAAGTACTATACTTTTCTTTGTTTATATAAAAAAAATGTATTAAATTATTTTGAAAACAATAGTTAAAAAAATTAATTCTGAAATGTTTTTAAAAATACTATTATTCAAATCAAAGTAATACCTCAAAATATATTTTAATAAATGAAAATAAAAGGACGATTTTGAATTGAAGAATAAAAGCTATGTAATTTTATTTTTAAAAATTTAGTATATATGTGATTTACAACTTAACTTAAAAAATGTTTAATCAATTTTTATTTTATTTTTTATAGAATATAATGTTTCTTATGAAAATAATTTTATTTTGAAGTTTAAGTTTTCAGATTCTCTTGATAATTGCGAATACATATTGTGATTATTTATTAAGACTAAATATTTTGAAAAAAAGTTTTGCTTTTCTTTCCACATAATATTTTCATTTGATAAAAGTATTATTCGTTTAATAACAGTTTCGGATGAATTAATAATTAATAAAGAAAAATCAAAGTTAATAAAACGTTTACTTTATCAATTTAGCAGAAACTTCGGGGAAATCAGTGCATAAGGATTCTTTTCAAAGAATCTAAGAATACTTAGAAAAAAGATTGAGCAATTTTTCCAGCTCTATTTAGTCTAAATTCAAAGAATCACGGATATAATAGAAATAAATAATTTGTTTTTGGCGTAATGTTCTTCGAAGAAACATTTTACTCTACTGTTTTTCAATTTTATGTCGTACTTAGTTGCAGACAATGGGCCTATACAGACTTGATATTACTGAATGTGACATCTTTATCACACACATAAATTTAATTTAGTCTGCGTTCTCAAATATCTATGAATTTCTTAAATAAAAGAAAATTGTCATTGACTATTTGTTCTATCATCGCAATAAGTGTTTAAGTTGTGACTGCTATCAACAATAATGCGACATTATTTATCACTTTAGGTAAAACTCTATTCGTACATTATATTCTGAAAATGAGAGTTGCTAAAAATAGGACGGAGGAACAATTTTCCAATTCACTACGCATAAATGAAGGTAAAAGGATGATTTTGAATTGTAGAATATAAGTTATGGAATTTTATTTTTAAAAATTTAGTATATATGTGATTTGCACCTTAACTTAAAAATGTTTAATCAATTTTCTTTTAATTATTTTAGAATATAATGTTTTTTCTTAAAAATAATTTTAATTTGAAGTTTTAATTTTCAAATCCTCTTGACAAATGCAAATATATATTGTGACTATTTATTAAGACTAAATATTTTGAAAAAAAAAAGGTTTTGTGTTGCTTTCCACATAATATAATTTCATTTAATAATAGTATTATTTGTTCAATAATAACAGTTTTAGATGAATTAATAATTAATAAAGATAAAATAAACTATTGAAGATAATATAACGTTTACTTTATCAATTTAGCAGCAACCTCAGGGAAATCAATGCAATAAGTTTTCTTTTCATAGAAACTAAGAACACTTAAAAGACTGAGCAATTTTTCCAACTCTATTTAGTCTAAATTCAAAGAATCACGGATATAATAGAAATAAATAATTTGTTTTTGGCGTAATGTTCTTCGAAGAAACATTTTACTCTACTGTTTTTCAATTTTATGTCGTACTTAGTTGCAGACAATGGGCCTATACAGACTTGATATTACTGAATGTGACATCTTTATCACACACATAAATTTAATTTAGTCTGCGTTCTCAAATATCTATGAATTTCTTAAATAAAGGAAAATTGTCATTGACTGTTTGTTCTATCAACGCAATAAGTGTTTAAGTTGTGCCTGCTATCAACACTAATGCGACATTATTTATCACTTTAGGTAAAAGCTCTATTCGTACATCATATTCTGAAAATGAGAGTTGCTAAAAATAGGACGGAGGAACAATTTTTCCAATTCACTACGCAATCTTTGTGATACATGATAATATCCAGTACTTCTACCATCTTAATGATATTAGTTATGAGTTAGTAATTTTTTTTTTATCTAAACTAATAGTCTAAACAAATCATATATTAAACTGGAATGCCAAATATAATTCAGTCCAAAAAAAGTCAGTGTTCTAACGTAGTTGATATTTTTGTTTTTAAATGTTCTTGATTTTTATATAAAATTTATATTTACCTACAATAAAAGGTTTCTTTGCAATCTAACTTATGAAGTTGAGTTTTTATCTTTGCTAAAGAAAAAAGTGAATTTTTTCTCTAGATTTTTACTAGATCAAACTAAAATATATCTTTATTTCTTATAATAATGAGTACTATATTTTCTAATAAATATAAGATTCTAGAAAAGATTTATATAGATTTAAAAATATTTAAATAATTTAAACCATTGATTTATTTTATTGTACTTAACAATTATAATTGAAAACTTTCTCATTTTAATGAAAGTAATATGCTAATTGATAATAATATATGATATGATATACATATATTTATTATATGAAAATTAAAAATTATATATATATATATATATATTATATAAATAAATATTTAGTGTTAATTTCCTTATTACACTAAATTTTAGTTATAGAGAAATTTCTCATTTATGATTATTCATTCAAAAGAATGCATTAAATAATTTTTTGATTTAAAATACGTATTATAATTAGTTGGATTAATAAAAAATACTCCCCAATTCAAAAGTTAAGTTATAGCCTTTTTTGATTTGATAGAATGTGAACTAGTTTTCCTTAAGAAATCGTTTTGCTATCCAGAATATTTAAATAATAGGAAAAAAAATATTTGAACATGATCATGGATTTGAATAATAAAGTTATGTAAATATTTATTTTACGACTATAAAATTTGAAGCATGACTATTTAAAGTAAAAAGAAATACTTTTAGTGATACTTTTTATTTTTTGATGTAATGACCGAAAAATCGCTTTGCTGAACAAATATGGTATGAAACGTAAGCTAATAAAATGTAATCGAATCATAAAAGTTCAGCCATTATTTTGTTATGTAAAATTATTTTTAAGAATTAAGTAATGCAGTAATGTATTTAACGAAAGAATTTCAAATATTTGGATTAATATTGCTGGTATAATGCTGGTATGAATAAATAAAAATTATTATTAAATTTTATACCCTTGTAATGCATAAGTCGCTGTTTGATATTTTTGTGGAGAAAAGGGATTAGATAAAGCAAAGAAAGTATTTATTTTAATGATACGAGATTTTTATAATAATATTCTAAAATGCTAAGCCATCATTTAAAAAAAAAATAATCTTTTTAATCAAGTTTGGTTGGTAGTACTTTGGTTTCTATGCTAAAAGAGATAATAATCGATTTCATAATTATTTCAATTCACAATTAAAAATATCTAATACTTACTTGCACAGAAATATTTATATAAATAATAGCAAAATCTATTTTTAACTTGTTTACTAAATGTAGGTTGGAATTTAAAGTAAACAGTTGTTCAGGAATTTAAAACAATAAAAAAAAACTGTTATTCAAAAAGTTGTTCCATTCCTTTCGTATCTAATTTTCTTTTTAATTAAATGATGATTTGACGTTATTTGTTAACCCAATTTCTCTAAAACAACAACATTATGTAATGATCTAATTGAATTGTTTTCTTGTTTTGATTTAATTAAGAAATGCCACAAGAATGTAGATATTTCTTTAAACTTTTTTTGTAGGCTGACACATTACATTAAAGCAAAGATTTGGAATGTTTAATTCAATTTGCATTGCTTTTTTTCTAAAACAAATACATTATAGTAGCACACAGGGAAATACAGCATTTCTATCATGCACTATCAGAAAGGTACAGCTGAGTGAAATTGCAAAATAACGTTTCTTTTTTTGTTTAAATAATATGTCTAATTTTAATGAACTCAGAAATGTACTTATTTCCATGTTAAATTTATATTTTAAAATTAAAATTGATCTTCCTTTTAACATAAAATTAAATGTATTTAACACAGTTTAAAAATATAATGCCTCCATATCAATACTAAAATGTACATATGTATTTAATAGAGGATTTTTAATAATTGAAAAAGAAATGAGATTTTTGCAATGTTTCAAATCATTGCTAAATGATATTTAAAATAATAAATCTGATAAATGTTTCTGTGCTATGGAAAAGTTCTTGCCTAATTTTATTTTAATATTTATTTATTTATTCTTTTGAAATACAAGATTTTCTATTGAAAATGATAACTGGAATAATTGCTAAAAGTAACTTGGTACCTTGCATATTAGCTTTCATTTGTTGGAGAAAGTTTCTTTCTTTCACATGTTTTTTTCTGTGGAAGTGACAAATCAAGGATATCAGTTATTTTATGAATAGAAGTTTCAATGACAACGGCAGAAAAGTGCAGTTCTTGTATTTAAATATATCTCAAATATCTGATCATAAAATATTTGAAATCTAACACAAGGTTTATGTTATATATGTTTATTTTATGCTAAGTCAAGCCATTCCACTTGAATATAAATAAATCGGAAGAATCTGAGTTATTAATATAGAAATACAGATGGAAAAAATAAATCAAAATCCAGAAATATTTATACATAGTTCCATAAAAAAAGCAAAATTTTAAGTATATTCAATAGCTACTAAAGCGTATCCAAATAATAATGAACTATTATGGTTTTTTTAACTATATATTTGCTCAAATTGCAATTTGAGCAAATATATAGTTAAATTTGTAGAAAATGAAGTACCACGTCTTTATATAAAGACTGCTATAATGCTTTGAGAATTAATTCTGGAAGGACTTATTTTTTCGCCCTGCCATGTTAAAGAATCGAGTACAATAGATAGATACTCTGTAATCCTACACTCTCCAATTCGACATCTTCACTAGCCCGACGTATGTGTGGAAAAGCGAGTGTTTTGACAATGGATCGTTTTTCTTTTTAAAACTTGAACCCTTTCTCTCCCTTTACACTAGATGTCAGTTCTATTTGGACCTTCAGTACTTTAAATTGCTACTACGGTCACTGTCTGTAATCCGAGACAGATGTCCAGTCTCATAAATGTTGGATTACAGAGAGTTCATTGCTATGCATTTGAAGCATGTAGGTACGTGAAGTGAAATTTCAAGCGAAGTTATATAAGCTTCTTTCTTCGAAAACTCTTCATTTTCAATGATAGTTTTTTAATCGTGTAGCTGAAGATGAAAAAATTGATAGAAATACGATGGAAAAAGTTAGTAGAAATAAGATGAGAAGGATATCAGTTAATTTATGAACAGAAATTTCAATGACAATGGAGGAAAAGTGCAGTGTCTGTACAGAAACATAAAACTATAAAATATTTGTGTCTGGCCATAAAATATTTGAAATTCAATACAAGTTTTATGTTATATATATTTTTTTGTCCTTAAACAAATATAACATGAAGTGAAATATATGAAAAGTCTGTTCTTGTGCTGTGAAAAATCAGCTTGTAGCAGTTATAAGAGTTCTAAAAATAGCTTTTTCAATGGCAGGAAAAACTCAGATTTCTTACTCCCTTCTTGTAAAATGTATTTCAATCGATAACATCGATTGTTTGGAATTTCATAGTTTATTATAATTAACTGATGAGAGCCTAAAGAACCCATTTTAAAAATTGCATATTTAATCTACTTTTTCAATTGTGTCAGTGATACTCGAACTGTAAGTTTCGATCATGAAAAAGAAACCCTGATGTGTTAAAAAAGTGTGACATGCATTGGTGTTTAAAATTTTTACTAAATCCGTTATCTCAAGGACTTCGAAAAAGATTTTAGTGAAATGAAGTTTGGATGTAAGAAAAAAAAATAATCAAACAGTTATGATATACACCTATGATAATTAATGCGTGATACTCTTCAGCGTCTTCGATATTGCAAGCACTTTACGAGTGAAGTGCTTGCAATATCGAACAAGAAATGAAATTAGTTAATAGGAGGTATAATCCTATATTTTAATTACATTTGTCTCCCGTCATGAATTTATACTGAAAAGCAAGTCCCTTGAGAATTCAGCCCGCAAGCAACTCTATTTTTAGGACCTGGAAAGTTCTGGGAAATGAAAGGCGATTTTCATTTGTCCTTTTAAGAGCTACACATGAATTTTTATAAAGTTTAGATCTGGAGGGATGGCTACAAATATGCGAAATTTCCAGAATTTTGTCGATTGAAGGAGCTTTTTGGGCTTTCGATTTGTCGTCTATATAAATAAAATTAGACTCAAATGTCCCCTTCAAAGTCAAATATAGAGTTCCAAGATCTTATCTCAATATATCACAGAAGTTATAAATCCTCTGACAAAGACGTGGAAGTTTATGAGCAAATCAAACAGGATGCTTTTCCAGACCATAACACCTCTGCTATTATCTTTTTTCGGAGGCGGGAGGATAAGTAAAAAAAACTTTGATTTTCTCTGAATGGACGTACTTAGAGAATAAATAGTTAGGCAAAACCAGGAATAATCAGCGAATTGGACAGTCCTCTACTAATCTCTGAACCAAATTTAGTGATCTCTATATTGTTAACATGCGCAGAAGTGATGGCGACAGCAACAGAAATGTGACAAAAGTGTGAAAATGACACAAACGTTCTTAACAAACCTAACATTTTGGAAACAATAACCCTTGAATCTCGGTTGATGAAGCATGAAGGTTATTAGAGAGTTGAGAATGTATTAACTCCCACTACACTTCGTTTTAGGGGACGAATAATAAATTTCATTGGACATCGTGACTTTTAGAAGACCTTTTCCAGGCATACTCTTTAGTATCTTTAAACTGTTTCCCTACGTTGGACACGATGCTGCCTTAGTCTTTAGAAAATTGCACGTGGCATTTTCCTGTTTTCGTTCCTTTTATAATTCGCCACCTTGTTCCATAATGTAAATGTTGATTACACAATATTTTGCGTAACCGAATATTGAAGAAAACATGCGATGATATCCATTGAGGTAAAAGAGAGAAATAAAATCTGAAGTTTCCCCTTGTGTTGCTGAAATCTATTCGTCTGTGAGTACCACCACAGGTATTTATATGCTTAATTATTCAGGACTAAATATTTGCACCTTTGCTTGAAGCATTAATCTAGTTGTTCGGTTAGTATATTTCAGAAAATTGTCAAAACGGGAAAAAATGTTTTTAATTTTTAATATCAGTTTACTATAACGGAAGTGTGGAAAATTAAATAATTCAAGTAATTAAAACGTTAGCAAAGTATAATATAAAACTTTTAGAGAAATATATATTTAACTTTCATGAATCAAGAAAATCATGAAATCTAGTTATTCTAAATATTTAACGGTAAAAAAGAAGTAGTGGAGGAGAAAAAATGCGAACTAGAATTTTTCCTGTTAGATCGGAACAATGAAATCTGTGTTAGCAGAGATGCTTAATGTTTGTATACTTCAATTATACCCTTTACATAAAATGAAAAAACTTGCTTAAGTTATCGTTACCATCTTTTGAAAACTTTTTGAAACAGCAATTATGAAACAGCCTGCTGATAATTCTAAAGTTAACTTCGACTGTAAGAAAAGTTATAAAATTTTAAACAACATATTTGAAATATTTTAAGGTAAGTTGGTTTACCCCTTATTCAAAAGAGAGTCAATATTATAATCTATTGCTCATTTGACTGATTTCTAGTATATATCAGTGATTTTCTATATTTCGACATTGTAAAGCATTTCTCTCATGTAAATGCCAATTGCAAATTTCAGAAATGTAGTTGCTACTATAAATTCTGTTTGTTGAAAAGTTTCAAATTTCAGAATGTTTATCTTCAAAGAATCATTTTTACCAATTTATTTTAGCACAAAAATACTTCCCAATCAAGAACGACGAGCCTGTTTAATACTGAAATGCAAAATGGAAAACTTTCTCGCTTACTAGCTATTACCTCATGGATATTGCAGTAGGTCTATTTAGGGAAATTCCTCAAAATGTTTTCCAACACAAAATAAGGGTTAGAATATTTTATACATAAATTAAAATGTTTGGATCAAAACTTTTGAATAATAATGATCTCTTTGTTATCAGAATTTCATATTTCACATGCCTTAAAGATTGAATAATTTACAATAATTATATTTCTATAGCAATTATGCAATTATTTACAATAATTATATAATAATTATATTTCTTCACTAAATGCAATTTTATAATATTTTATAATAATTTATATATAATTGTTAAAGCATAGGAACAACTCTATTTATACTATGAGAATATTTACATAGCTGAGTAGTAAAAACAACTTTTATAAGACAGTTTATTAAAATTATTTAAAAAAAAAAATTTAACTATATAATAAACAACATAAATCTATAATAAATAACTATACAATTATAGATAACTATATAATGAATAACAATAAAATAAATAATAATTATATTTCCTAAATAATAGAAATATATTTAAAAAACTCAAGCGTGAAATCAAATTAATATGATAATCCATAACTTAAGAAATTCATGTTATATAATCTTTATAATATGAACAAATAAAGAATGTGATTTAGTTATTAATTAATACGTTTACATCAAGCAGTGTTTTTTTCGATTTGGAAAAAAAATACGAACATTATACGAATCCAGTCTATGCAAACATTTCCTCCATTAAACGAATGAGTACTAATTTTTTTTTGTCATCAAATGGCTATGACATTTGCATTGGTACATTCAAAAACGTTTCACTAATTATTACCATAGAACTGATTATAAATTATGTATGTGATGTTTCCTATAGTGCACATGTTTTGAATACATGGAGTGGAAATAATATCCGCATAGCTATTCATTGAAACAACTATCTGAATGAACTCTAGAGGCAATGTTTAAAGATTTGAAATTATATCATGAACACTTTCCTAGTCATTATTCGTGAGAGAAATGCAATGAAGATAACTTTCTCACTTTTTTGAAAGCTTATCCATTTATAAACAACCCCGAGACAACTTCCCCAAAGTAATTTCATTTTATCCTTAAAGAATCTTTCAGAATCTTTGAGTAAAGGCTGTGAATCGAATTCAGAAGCCGATTCAAAAGAATCGATGTTCGGTTACGATTGTGCATTTTCTTTTCAGATACTATTTGAAATTATTTATTTTTGTTATGAAGATTTGTAGCGCCAACGGCCGTACCCTGTTGAATATACCGGTTCTCGTTAGATCACCGAAGTTAAGCATCATTGGGCGCGGTCAGTACTTGAGTGGGTGACCCCCTGGGAACACCGCGTGCCGTCGGCATTCACAAATTTGGGACCTGAATGGCCGAGTGCCCAGCGCTCTGGCGCTCGGTGCCACAGGTTTCGGGTTCGAATCTCGGCGATGCCATGGATGTTTGTAGTGGTTCGGAATCCACTTTAAGCCGTAGGTCCCGGTCTCCTATGACTGCAAGAGCGTAACGGAGCCAAAGTCAGACTTCTACCTACGGGTGCTCCATCACAACAGAAGCTGCTTCCTTCCCCTTCAATCATGAGTCGTATGGGCTCGTGGGCTTGGCCAGCCAAGTGGGATAAGAAACAACAAACATGAAGATTGGTAATTTTAATTTTTTAGTTTAAATGAATGATTTTTGTTAGTAATAACTATTTTACATTATTAAAAAACACAAAGAAAAGTTCTTTGCTAATAAAGTTATTTTTTATGAAATAATTAACAGTTATATGTTTAACATTATCTTTTAAAAAAAAAAAGGAAATTTTAAAATAGTTTAACTTGCAAAATAAATTCAAATTGAAATAATTAAATTGTATTAAAATTAATATAAAACATGGCTAATAATAAAAAAACATGACAGATAATTTCAATAACATTAATTTAACACATATTATCTTAATATACATTTTCACTAATAAATTATATTTTTTTATTATTTAACTTAAAGTAATCAAACTTTTATTATCTTTAATTAAATTTGATAAAATATTCATTCGAAGAAAATAATCCTCACACAACTACAATGGTATTTCAGATATTTATCGAGAAACCTAATATAGTAATTAGCAACGATATTTAATATGTAATTAGCAACGATATTTAATATGTAATTAGCAACGAACTTTCTTTAAAAGAGCTTTGCAACTATCAAATTGAATTTCTCATTCCCAAAAAATCACTTTAAAAGAATTTTCAAGGCGATTTCATCCAAATATGATTTCTTTCCAAAATTCAGCATGTTTTGCTCTACTGTGAATGGATTAGAATATAAATATAACATTCTATAAAAAACATTGATGAACCAGTAGATGCATTAATTTAAAGAAAAAGGTATCACATATTAAAGGAACTAGATATTTGTAACATATCAAATGTTATGATACAGTCTGTGAATTGATCATTACCTAGATATTATACTATGTTCAAAATAAAATATTATACAAACTAATTAATTATTCACATGTCATCTATTTTATCATATATTTTATGGAAGTCTAGCTAACTTATATTAACCTTTAACTAATATTTATTTATATTCTAAACGATATACTTAAAAAATTTATTTAGATGTCTACATCTTGGATTTAACACAACGATCATTTCATACAATACTACATTTTTGCATACTTTTCTTTGTATATATATATATATTTATTTACTTTTGCCTACTATCCTGACATAAAGCCAGGAATGCGTGTCAGTAATAAATGAAATATGTTTAGCACAGTTTTCGTAGAAAATATTTTAGATCTTTTCCGTAAGATGAGATTATTATGTGTAAGTTTAAATATACCTTTATATAAGATGTATTTAGAAGTTGCTTCTAGTAGATTTGCAATACTTTTCTTCAAAAGTAATCTAAATTCCTAATTTGAGCATCCTTATGGTTAGATGCCTTATTTGAAGATAATATTATTAAATATGTTTTAATCAAATGCATCCACAAAAATAAGCCAGTCGAGCATTAAGAGCATAATTTTGGAAATTTTCAAAACTTATGTTGAAAGCAAGAGCTGACTTAATTTGTAATAAACCGAAACATCGAGCATAAATTCTTAAACAAACTGAAAAGGGCTTGCAAATCAAATTGAAAAGGACTTGCCATTTATTAAAATGACTCATTTTATTCAGACAAATCAAAGGACGTGTATTCATGCAGTGCATAACATTAAACTCTTAAGAGAAATTCACTTTCCGTAAACAGAATATGTTTGTTAAAAAAAGGTAAAACGGTTTACTGAAAGGAGGCATACGACTGAATAATCAAAGGAAATTCATGAATATGGTATTTTGATATGATTCCCTTGACAATAAATTTAGAAATTTTGTACGAGGACTAGCAGATATGACTTAGAGTTGCCCAGCTAGAGAAAATAATACATATTTATTTTGAAAAATTTTATTAGGAAAAGAACAGCAAACAATTTTTTGAGTACTAAAATGGCAGATTTAATTTAATTTTATTGCTAATTTTCTATAAGAAAAGTACATATTTCCTGCATATTCTTATTGCTACGCTTATTAAGCAAAATACTTGTTTTTGTTTTTAATAATGAAAGATATTTGTTTGAAAAATTATTTATTGTAATTCTGGTAGATAAACAATACTTTTGATTTGTCATTTGATGAAAAAAAGAAAAAAAAATTGTTAGCTTATCCATTCTGGAAAAAGCAACATATAGCTGACCACGTGTAAAACGGAATTTTAAATTTAATACAGCAATGCTTTGTGTTTATCTTTAGGCTTTGTTAATTGTTGCACTGGAAACTGGAGTCGTTTGAAATCAAATTTCAAATCGATAGGAATCATTGGAATAAATGTAATCAGTACGTCTTCACATTTACAGTTACTGCTAATAATTGTTTCTTCAATCAAATTTCACATTAGTTTTTTAAAGGTAAGTCTGGTTCTGTTACACATTTTTCAGTGATCTGTATTTTGGAGGAATATTATAGGTGCACCAGCTTCAGACTGATTATGTCGGGGTGGTATTCCAGATGGTTTTAAAGAATTAATTAGCTCTATTAGATAGCTGGCAGCTTGATCCTCAGGTACATTTGTGTCAACAGATTTGTGTTTAACCCATTGTCGGTTCATTGAAAGGTTGTAGCTGAATTTAATCATTTATTTTATTAAACGTCATCATTCTTTGGAAGCAAGATTGCACGCTCCCGAAATCAAAAATAATTTTTGAAACTGCTTGTAATGTTCAAGAAAACTATCTTTAATAAATTTGTAGTTATAGGCTGCTTTTGACAAAAATCAGACGAAATATTTACATAAAGATTTAGTGGATGACTTGGAACCTTTTTTTCACCAAAATCAAAAGTTGCTTAGTAAACATTTGCGCAGAACCATCTTAAGTAAATGCATACGCATATTGGTTGATAAGTGAGTAAGTTTCATTACTTGTCTCCAATGATGTGACTCTTTGAGGCAAGTTTTAAATTCATCAGCAGGCGTTGATATTGGATGATTGCTAATGGTATAAGAGCTTCTTTCATTGGTCAGTTATTTTTTCTCAAATCTCGAAAATCACGATCAAGAGTTTTCTTATGGGCCATGGTGCATTCATCCCAAATAATAAGTTTGGATGTTTTTAAAAGTGTGGTCATATCTGAACTTTTACTAATATAGAAAATAGGAGTTTCAGTTTGCTGTAAATTCAGTGTATTTTGGAAGCTTTTCCCTGATGATGTTGCATCAAGTCCAATCTCATTACGCTCTCGAATTTCGGCATCTGGTGCATCAAGAAAAATCAGTCATCCATTTTCTTTTGCTACATATTGCATCATATTGTAGCGAGCATCATATTGTACGTCAACGAGTTTTTTTTATCATCAATTAAGAATGTTTTATTTAGCCACAGTAAAAACTCGAAGCTGCTCAACATCGTTTTGTTTTTCTCATAATAGCTTTCTTTATCTTGGATCATGCTACTCTAGCGTGTCAATGCAGACAACCTGAATACATTTGTTATACATATGATCACAAGTAATATAAGTGCTTCATTGAAAATAATAATTGAAAACAGTATGGTGTTAATAAAAAAATATTGAATTGATAAATAATAATAAGCATTTTACCATATTGATATTGCAACATCTAATTATTTATAGAGGGTAACATATAATTAAATATTTTATTTAAACATTTAAATAACTTACTCTTTTCTTAAAAATCTTGTCTTTAAACATTCGTAACACTTACATATCACCTGTAAAAAACCTTTCTCGATAAAACATTTTGACATAATATATATTTTTGTTTGTCTTTTGAAATAATATACATAATTATAGAAGAAAAATGTTATTCCAATTTCAAAATTTATTACCGATATTTAGTAAATACTTATGCTTGCTTTTGTTTTAATCAAATAATTAGACATAGCATATTTTTGGCATTTTTCATGTACATTTAATTAAATATCCGAGAAAGTGTTAGAAAATTTTCATTACTCTATTTTCATAGAAAACACTAGTTTAATTAAATAAATTATTTATACCTGTTCGTAATTTAAAACAAAAGAATAAATAACGAAGGCGTATCTTTATAAAATTCAATAAAGGTATTTTATGTGATGAACCATAGATTTAACTTTTCAAAGGCAAATTTTTAGGTATTAATATACATAATTAAGCAAAATGCAGCATTATTCATTGGTTTTTATTAAAATCTTTTACCCATTTTCAAACTAATTTAAAAGGTAAATAGTTTCGATAGGTTAATTAATACAGCTTGCTTTCAATAAAACTGTCTCTATTTCTCTGACTATCTTTTCATCAACGACTGGAGAGAAACTCTTATCTGACTTTTCACACAACACCGTTTCTATTAATGCCATCTACAAATTCCTCAGATTGCTTCTCCGTCTTGAATATCAACGAAGATTATCTCTTTTCCACCCTTCGAATGCTACGTGTGAAGGAAGCATAGTTTGGTAATTGGGCATTTTATTCCAGTATATTGGTGAAGGTCGAATGTTGTTTGAATTAGATAAATTTATCTAATCTTTAGATATATAAATAATTTTTTTCATATGGAGATGTTATATAATGATCATAGTTGCTCCTAAAGCAATTATTTTTCCTCGTAGATTTCTTGAAGTTAATGTCCTGAAGGTAATTAACTAATTATCTATCTTCTAATGGCGCAAAGTTCTTAATGCTAATGAAAGGAAGAAATTGAATTGCTTGCTTACTAAATTACTTTCCTCATATATGTAGGGTAATTTAAATATAATTATTTATTTTGTATAAATAAATATTATAATGGGAGGTCAATGCAGTTCTCCTCTCTTATAACAAGGAATATGATATCTAAGTCTAAGTGCTAAGTATGCCAAAATGTTAGATGCATTGGAAAGTATTTGTAAATTTTTAAATATCTTCGAGTTTGTGCAATCATTATATTAAGATACGAAATGCAATTACAATTTTTTCACGCAAAGTAATTAGGACACACTAAATGTTACTTTTACCTTCTTCATTATATGTTATTAAATAAGTATTTTCCTAATTAATTATTCATTTATCTTATATTTTTACAACTTTATTTTTGCTTGTATTGTTATGACTGTTGTAAGTATTAAGTGTGTTCGCAGTATTTTGAAGTTTCAACTTCAATCAATAACATTCTCAAATACTTTTTTAGCATTTATATATATATATTTTGTATTTACAATGTAATATATCAATATAGAAACTAACCGTTTTCATGAAGGAAGAAGATAAACAAACTCAACTGAGAAAAGTCAAAGCATTAAAAGGATTGCACAAGGTACTGAGCCACCAAGAAAAAAAATACTAAGAAAATTTGTCTGAAATAGCAACTTAAATCGCTACTAAATTCTGTTAAATTGTCAAGAAAAAGCATGTATTGCTATTGTATTATTATGATTATTATAAATTGCTTTATTGTTTTATCTTCCAATGGCTGGGTAAATATACAATGTTGATGCGTCAACGTCATTCAATAATATTTTCAAATACTCCATTTTTTTTCCATAACTTAAAGGTGCCCCTGAAGTAAGAAAAAAAAAGCAGCTGAGAAATATCAAAGGAAGAAAAGTATTGCGCTAGGTACTGAGTCACCAAGAAAAAAATTCACCTGAATCACCAATAAAAAAATTCACCTGAATCACCAATAAAAAAATTTACCTGAATCACCAACCAAATTCACCTGAATCACCAAGAATATATTTCTATTCTTAATGAGTACACTTTCTGCAATAAGCTATTTTTCAATTCCTTCTATTAGCTCACACTCTCCCTATATATATCTTGTTCAAATGTTCAATCTTTAATAAAATGCTTTTCATTCATCCACTCAAGTTCCAATACATTTTTTTGTACTTGTAGTGGATGATACTTGATGTTAATACAGTTTTTTTCAAATATTAATTCATTAATTAAATCGAATTAATTCATTTTAGTTTTTTTTAGACTTAAGTTGCATATATCTATCAATAGATGGCTCCAGATGTAAGAGAAAAATTTCAACTTTATTTGTAAAAGACTTTTCTGCTATATAGTGAGAAAAAGGTAGGAATTGACTTTAATTTTTTTTTTATATATGACTTGTTTAACCTTGGGGTGACTCAAAACTCCATGCCTTTTCCCTCAAATTAAATAGGTCAATGAAAATTAGTTTTTATCCGTTGTTTTTGTTTTTCATTTTAAAACTTCTATACAATTTATGCGTAGGTTATAGGATAAAAATATTTAAAAAAAAGTTGTTTGTTGTTGTTTCTTATCCCACTTGACTGGCCAAGCCCACGAGCCCATACGTATTCATGATTGAAGGGGAAGGAAGCAGCTTCTGTTGTGATGGAGCACCCGTAGGTAGAAGTCTGATTTTGGCTCCGTGACGCTCTTACAGTCATAGGAGACCGGGACCTATGGCTTAAAATGGATACCGAACCACTACAAACATCCATGGCACCGCCGGGATTCGAACCCGAATCCTGTGGCACCGAGCACCAGAACGTTAGACACTCGGCCATTCAGGTCCCAAATTTGTGAATGCCAACGGCACGCGGTGTTCCCAGGTGGTCACCCACCCAAGTACTGACCGCGCCCAATGATGCTTGACTTCGGTGATCTGACGAGAACCGGTATATTCAGCATGGTAAAGCCGTTGGCATAAAAAGAAAATTTCTGTAGTTAAATAAATTCAATTCAGTCATTATGCATTTAATAAAGTTAATTCATAACTGAGTAGGAAAATATTAAATTAAATGGAGACAAAAAAATGGTCCGAATGTTTGATGATATGGCGTAAAACTCTTTCAAATGAAAAATAAAATTCTTGGGATTTGATATAATTTTGCTATCTTTCGTATATATTTTTAAATCATTCTTGCCTTTTCTTAGTAGTCTGTTGTTTGAACCTTCTTTTAATATTCCTTAGCACCAATTTTTCTGATATTGTCAAGATTTGGATCAACAATTTTTCCTCCTGAATCCTTTTTCCTATGCTGTTATTTGTCCTTCTACCAAGTGTGAGACATTTGTTTCTTAAATAGAGCAATTAGCATGAGCAAGCGTGTGCCATTTGTTAGATAAGTCGAGTGATTGAATTAATTACAATTGAATCCCGGATGCGCTATATTTTTCACGTTCAGTAATACTTATACACTGAAGTGACAAAAGTCATGGGATACCCCTTAATATCGTGTCGTCCCTCCTTTCGCCCGGCAAAGTAATGCAACTGAACATGGCATGGACTCAACCAGTCGTTGGAAGTCTTCTGCAGGAATATTGAGCCATGCTGTCTCGATAGACGTCCATAATTGTGAAAGCGTTGATGGTGCAGGATTTTGGGCACGAACAGATCTCTCGATGATGTCCCATAAATGCTCGATGGGATTCATGTCGGGCGATCTAGGTGGCCAGATCATTCGTTGGATTAGTCCAGAATGTTCTTCAAACCAATTGCGAACAGTTGTGGCCCTGTGACATGGCGCATTGTCATCCATAAAAATCCCATCGTTGTCTGGGTACGTGAAGTCCATGAATGGCTGCAAGTGATCTCCAAGTAGATGAACATAAGCATTTCCAGTCAATGTTCGGTCCAGTCGCACCAGAGGACCAAGTCCTTGCCATGAAAAAACAGCCCACACCATTACGGAGCCACCACCAGCTTGAACAGTGCCTTGCTGACAGTTTGGGTCCATGGCTTCGTGGGGTCTGCGCCACACTCGAACCCTACCATCAGCTCTTACCAACTGAAATCGTGACTCATCGGACCAAAAGCACTGCGCCTTTATACCTGTTCTACGCGATGCTACTGCCATCTGAAAATTTGCCTATTGCTATCCCATGACTTTTGTCACTTCAGTGTATATTAGTCTAGGGTATTGTGATATTGAATTTTTCTACGTAGT
>BPLQ01005218.1:8630-23630 GCA_021605075.1 Caerostris darwini
TTTTTTTTCTTGGTCGTTTAAAAAAATTGTAAGGAAATGGCATTTATAGCAGAAATATAAAAAAAAAAATGCAACGAACTTAAACTTACAACCTTAATATTTCTTATTTAATAAAATTTTTGTTGTGAAATTGCTTATAATTACTTTTTAAAAAAAAATCTACAATACATTTGCTTAATTTAAATTTCGATGAAAATGAAACATTTTTATGCCACTAGAATATACGTAAAAATATTTATTGATCGATTAATTTTGTTTATTTTTTTTTTACAATTTAGGCTTAAGAATGTGGTCCAATAGTAAACAATATGTAAAATGAAATATATACATATGTAAATAAAATACAAAAAAGTATATTCTTAAAAATTAATTATTACAAATATTTGTCGACGGGCCTGAATGGCCGAGTGGCTAGCGCTCTGGCGCTCGGTACCACAGGTTTCGGGTTCAAGTCCCGGCGGCGCCATGGATGTTGTAGTGTTTCGGAATCCACTTTAAACCGTAGGTCCCGGTCGAATATGATCGTAGAGCGTTGCGGGGGCATTGTTAATCCGCGTCCGTGGCTCATCTTCAAGTTACACGTGTGTAACCCTGTGTAATGCAAAGTGAGTAACGTTTATGCAGAGCTTGCCTTAAGGCGACCAAGTGTCTGAGTGTTTGCCATCTGCATTAGAAGAAAAGAAACCCAAATATTTGTCGAAATGATTTCATGAATAAAAGGAGTTTAATTCATTATTAAAACATTGTGTTAAACCAAAGATTTCATGTGTGTTGGGTATGGGTATAATAAATTAGTAAGCCAGAAAGTCCTTTCTTTGAACTCGATGATGGAAATTCTCAGACGAAGCTTTGTTTCTAATTATAATTTCACAAACTGATTGTATAGTTAAATGTCTAATGGTTAAAGACAATTATATATAATTTGCCAATAATAATATATCCAATAGGGCCTGGTGATCAAGTGACTAGCTCTCTGGTAGTCGGTTTCGTTTTCGAGTTCCGGCGGTGGCAAGGATGTTTGCAGTGGTTCGGAATCACCCTAAACTGTAGAGCATAGAGTCGATCATCATACCCAGTAAGAAAAGACAACATCTTCTGTTTCGTAATCTGCCTGTAGGCAGACGATCATGGCACAGCATGGTGCTTTGGGCCACTGAAGAAGAATATACGTAATAAATTAAACTTATGAAGAATTTTAATAGTTAGCTTAACTAATATTATTACCGAATGAGACCAACTAACAAATACTTCATATCAAAAATAAATTTTTAGGCTTTAATAAAAATGCTTTTATGTGATTTTTTTTTTTTTTTTTTTTTTTGCACTGAACTAGTAGAGGGTTGTACTGAAACAAGAACATTAGAAGGAATTTTTACTTTTTATATTTTAAATGTCAAAAAAAAAATGCAATTGAAACGTTCCGAATTCTTGTTGAACTTTATGAGGAATATGTAACAGCTGAAATAATTAAAAAAAAAACATTTTAGGTAATATAAAGGCAGATTTTGATGCGAAACACCTAAAGCACCCCTGTAATCTGAAAAAAACAATTGTGAGAGAACATCATAATATAGGACAAGACAGATCGAGAGATAAAATATACTTCCTGATATAAACTAGAACAATCTGATGATACCATTACAGATGTATTTATGCAATGAATTGAATGTCTGTAATTCTTACGTTTGAATCAAGCAATGAAAGAAAAACCTTTAGATTATGATTTTAGATACGACAGAAACATTTTTCAACATGCTCAGAACGTGATATACATTATGGGTGGTAATTAATGTGTATGTGGAAAGATATATTTTTTTTCTTTCTAATGCAGCTGGCAAACACTCTGACAACTTGGTCTTGTATACCTTAAGGCAAGCGCTGCACTGACGTTACTCACTTCGCCTTACACAGGGGGCGCGTGTGACTTGAAGATAAGCCACGGACGCGGAGTCACAACGTCCCCGCAATGCTCTACGATCCTATTAGGACCGGGACCTACGATTTAAAGTGGATTCCGAACCACTACAGACATCCATGGCATCTCCGGGACTCGAACCTGGAGCTTGTGGTACCGAGCGCCAGAGCGCAAGCCACTCGGCCATTCAGGCTCTATGTAAAAATATATTTCACAATCATTTTTCCACATGTTGATACTTGGCCACTTTTTGCGAAGCAAGTACAAAAACAATTTGGAAATGATTCAATGGTAAATCCTACCTTACCTGCTTTATCAAAACCTACTTACGTACTCTTATATAAAAACTTTGTTCGAGGATAATCTCAAAGGAAAACTAGTCATTTTTACGAGAAATTCGTCACAGAATAGAAAAAAATTAGTATCTAGCGGTGGACAGTACTTTCCATTATGTATTAATTATTTTTTAATGAAATAAAAACATTTCTCGAAGAAAAAGCCATACGAATTAAGTCTTTTGTTAAAACCTTAGTTAGTTAAAAACTATTTCCAGACTAATAATTTCCAAGCTTAAAATTATTTATTTTACTAACTTATTTCTTTTTGAACTAATATAAAGCAATAATTATATTACATTTTTCTTCTTTAAACACAATAATTAGGAAGTAATTATATATTAAAAAGAAGAGAAAAATAACATTACGATTGCATTAAAACATACCGACTGATCAGGTTAACGAAATCAGAACGGAATTACCCCAATGGTTCAATGCGGTTCCGTCTGTAATTTATGATCTCTGACAGCAATTTCAAATCACAAGGCACACAACACTCAGATAATTCCATCAAGAAATAAAACCAGAGACTGTATTTATACTGATGGCATCGCATTATTGCAGCCAATAAAAGGACATCAATGTCTTTTATGCGCAAAAGTCTTCATGGAGATGAGCTGTACATACGACGATTTGGATTATGCATATCATTCACCTTTCCATCATAAGAGGGAGCTTTTGAGGTGCACACGTCAAATAGTCAAATAAGCTGCAGATTTCCTTTCTTGAATGAGTCTAGTTTCACTTGTTTAGTGATTATTTAAACTTAATTTAGAGAGAAACTGTAATTTAGTAAATTCTCAAACAGGACACCACAAAGGGTTGTATTGATACTTACCAGATATCCAGATATTTTGGGTGGTTTTATCTTGGATGTTTAATTATCTTATTTAATAAATTGTGCAATCTAGTTTTTAATTGATCAATTCACTTAATTTCAATAGTGTTATCAACCTAACAGTTAAACTGATGTTAAGATGATAATTGGTATTTTATTTAAGAATAATTTAACAAAACAAAGTCAAAAATAGACGAACTGGTTAAAGTGAAGCATATTCATCCCTCCCTTTGAAATTTGTACTTATTGTAACCCATCCTCGGTGTCCAGTAACGCAGGACGGACATCCTAACAGTATCATCCAAATCATGGATGGAGGAAAAACAGGCAGCTTCTGTTTTGATAAAACACCCATAGGTAGAAATCTGATTTGGCTTAGGAAGAAAGGCAGTGCCTTCCGGGAGAACTTAATGGGGAACTATCCCATACGATAATCATTTGCTTATCGTATTTATTTGCTCACCATAAGTGTATCTTACCACTGAGCCCCGAATCGGGAGGAATTTGAATTTAAATTTAATGATTAGAATTTTCCATTTTCTAAATAATTAATTGTGCTTCAAAACTATTTCACTAATATTAATCTATATCTTAATTACAGTTAATTTAAGATTTAAATTTTAAAAGGGTCCAAGAACCGCCACCATAAATTTCTTAATAAGACAGAAAAGCAATAAATCCTAAAAAGTGTTTGAAAACCACAGCTGTAACCCATTACCGCCCATCAAATATTCATGAGAAACATTCATATGAATGAAGCTGTACCAGCATCTGAGATGGTGTCTTTTTTTGGGTCGATGCACAATCTTCCATGTCTTACGATGTTCAATTGTAAATATTTAAGTCTGGTGTTTGTCCTTGTAAAAGAAAATAAGTGGTATCTTGATAAAGGTAGAAAAATAATATTTTTATGTGGCAAAGGAAACAAATAGAATGGGATTGCTGGAAATTTTAATTGTAACATGACAAACCAAGAACTTCTGAATTACTATAAATCAATTTAGGTACTTTAAAATTAAGCTGATGAAGACAGGGTAATATTTAAAGCACAGTCTGAAAAAGAAGATCTTTATAAATACCTGAAAATCATTTTAGAAATTTTATATAATTTTTGAAAATGCTTCGTTAACGTAAATGACAAGACTGTTCGTGGTATATTTTAAAATGTTGGGTTTTATTGTAAGATACAATATATTTTTTAAGCATGATTAGGAAAATAAAAATTAGTCAAATGCATATTAATTTAACAGAGAAATCATAAAACACTGTGTTATGGACACTGTGATATACTTGGAAAAGAAGAATATAAATAATTTCCCTACATAAGGTACTTAGTACCTACATTAGGAAGTCCACTTTATGGGTTGCTGCGGATACCTACGGCAGCAACAAATTCGAGAAGAACATATGATGTGAGATTTAAAGAGTGAAAAATACATTACTGTTATAATGGAATCAGAATTCAGTCAGCACATACTTCTTCAATGATGATGAGAATTTCAAATATTTGAAACAGTTTATATTCTGTTGGTAATGTTTCTGTTTAGTTAAAACTAGTGTCATGATACTATTCTGAGGGTACCTATGTTTTTCAGATAATAACCGTGACAGCAGTATTATTTAAAACTTTTCTATTTGATTAAGGAATATTGTTAATCAAAAGAAACCATAGATTGAAATCCAACCATTTAAAACAACTATACAATGAAAATATATTGGAGTCCCTCTAGAACAAAATACATTATGTTTATTCTACTGATGTTGGTTTTTTATAAAATCAGAAATTTTTGGAAATTTTGTATCACTCTTATCATTGCATTTTATATCTAGAATTTATTGTATATACTAATGCAGAATGCTTCAAATTCCGCAATTACCGGAAAGGGTTATCTTGCATAGAAGAAATCTACAAAAAAGAATGTAATTTTAATATACTAAAGATAACATTTTGATAAATTGCATAATTTCAGGATAATTTAGGGCATCTGGAGAGCCCCACCCCCTTATATATATATATATAATATATAATATTATTATATATTATTATAAATAATTATTTATAATATAATTATTATTTATAATAATATATAAACTATATTTAATACACAAAATATTTATATTTAAATATTAATAAGAATGTAAAACAAATGTTCAGTCATATAATTATGTACAATTGTCTATCAAATAGATTAAATCTTTTAATATTTTCTGTTTAATAAATTTGGAGTTTGGAATTCAGTAATTTATAGAAATTTGTAAATATTATTTTCTGTTGTGTAGTGTATAAAGCATATAGTATATAGTATAGTTGTATAGTATAAATGTAAAAAACAACTTTCTAAAACAATTACTTTAAGTTAAGTCTACAATAATGCATTTTCACTATGAGCACATGATTACGACTATTTCCGAAAAAAACTTTAAAAAATTATAAAAAAACATACTAATTTATTTTTACAAAACTTTGCTTCATAATAGTTTTGTGACTGTATTATGAAGTCATTCATATGAAATAAATAATACTGTGCTGTGTTGCCAACCTATAATACAAAAAGCAATAAATGTTTCAATTACTGTGACTTGTAATTGATGTTTTTATTGGATAATTCTTAGGTATGTAACAAACCGGATTGGGAGATTTCAGTCCTGCCTAGAGGCAGACATATTATTAGGGTTGATATAAACTTCCTTTCTGATTATCTGGGTTCCTTGCATTTATCCTTTTAGATCCACAATAAGCAATAGATGTCAATTAGGGAGCCAGCATTAAATGCTCACTTATTTTCGTATCCACTGGGAAAAGAAACGTGATTGTCTGGCGATTTGCCTGCGTGAATTGTCGTCTCTTCCATAGACAAAGAAGGATCAAGTCTTCAATAAAGAAATTAAGTTGGTTAAATAAAATAATATAATTCTAATAATAATAAAAAAAAACTGATGAATGTATAAGGGAATTTCAAGGTTTAGTGAAAATTTAAAAATATGTATTTTGCACGGCAAATCTCTACTTACTAGGTCGTGTAAAAAGCTTGTGACCTTTAATGAGGTATCACCATAAATAACAATCTTTTATAACAAATCTTTAAATGAAGCCACGTAAAATTCTACTTCATTCTATATGTTATTATTTGTTTAACAGCCTTGCATAATTATATGCCATTAACTATGTTAAAAAATAAGCAAATAGATGTCAATTATTGGGCCAGCATTAAATGCCCATTTATTTTCGTATCCTTTGGGAAAAGATACGTGATTGTCTGGCAATTTGCCTGCGTGAATTGTCTGCTCTTTTATGGACAGAGAAGGACCAAGTCTTCAATAAAGAAATTAAGTTGATTAAAAAAAATATATATATTAGATAATATCAACAAGAAATTGCTGTGTAATATTGAAGGGAATTTTAAGGATTAATAAAACTTAAAGCAATGTATTTTACACAATGAAAATACATGAAATTGAAAAAAATCAAATATAGATATTATTTATCAGACAACGTGCTTATAAGCAACCTAGAGATCAAATAGAGGTCAGTTAACTGCCATCTAATAAATAGAGATTTTATATGAAATTGTAAAATCTCTACTTACTAGGTTGTCTGATAAGCCTGTGACCTTTATTGAGGTATCCCTATAAACAACAAAGTCTTTTATAACGCTGTAGAACAAACTTTTAAACGATACCAGGCAAAATTTTAAGCCATTTTATGTACTATTATTTGTTTAACAGACTTGTAAAATTTTACTTCATTCTACATGATATTACTTGTTTAATAGCCCTGCAAAACTTCACGCCCTTCTATATGTTGTTATTTGTTTGACAGCCATGCAAAAGTTTTTACCACTCTGTTATTATTTGTTTAACAGCAAAGTTAAATTTTGCTTCATTATATATGCTATTATTTGTTTAAAGCTACGTAAAATTTTAAGCCTTTCTATATGTTATTTGTTTAACAGCCATGAAAATTGTATGCCATTCTATATGTTATTATTTGTTCATATAAATTTTACATTATTCTATATGACTTTATTTGTTAAACAACCATGTAAAATTTTATGCCATTTTATATGTTATTATTTGTTTAACAGCCATGTAAAATGTTATGCCATTTTAATGTTATTATTTGTTTAACAGCCATAGAAATCAAATATCTTTAAATAAAGTGAGTTCCATGCCGTGATAAACAGGAATATTTTATGTGATGATAAAGAATATTTTAATTATAACATGCTAAAAGGTTTGATGATATTAACAAATATTCTTTTCATGAAATAGAAACGAGGTAAAATCAATTTGTAAAGTAAATATCACTTAATTAACTTTTTCAAGGAGCCATTTGAATATAAGAGTATTCAAATTTTTATAGCATTTCACCCTGTTGTCTGAAAAAACATAAAAATCTTTTAACTTTATTATTTATTAACATGCAAAACCAAAAAAATAAAAAAATAAAGAAACATATTCAAGATCGAGAAGCCAATTATAACTAATTAGATTATTAAATAAATACCTTAAATTAGTTGTTATTTTATCTAGATGTTATGTCGTGCGGGAAAAAGTATTAACTGAATTTAAGGGATGAAAATTAAAAACGTGAATGCTATTTTTATTTTTTATTATAAAATTTAATAATATCTTTTATTATTTTTTTAAAATTAAAATATTATAAAAAACGAAACTGAAAAATCGCCCTCATTTTAATCTGCACAAAACTGAAAAATACATAAAGTATAATTGTTTAGTTTGTTGACATGTTCTCCAATCCAAAAAGATTCATTGAGTCAACATATGGAGGCCTAAAGAAAATTATTTCATCAATAACCATTTCTGCATTGAAACATGAAACAATATTTCAGAGAAATCCTGCCGGTCCAATATCAGGGAACACGAATATAGCTCTCAGATATTTCGATATTGGTTCCAACTAAAAACTTTCAACTATATCCTTCCCATCCATGTACTGATATCAAACAGAATCGGGAAATACCCGATACTTGAGACCACTGCTCCGATAAGTCCATATATTTTCCTGAATTCCACGGATTTCCTTTTCCCGGTTATCCCTTTCCAGAAAACTTTACTTAAACTTTTACCGCCTCATAAGTCGCGAAACGTGTTTGGGTATCGATGTTAGCAGACACTTTAAATGAAGAAGGCGTTTGCTGGCATCCATTCCCTTTTTCCCTGAAGAGCGATTTTGCCTGATGGGTGGTTTGTAGGGATAGTACCACAAACTACCCTATCCTATACCGCTGCTCTATTTTTGGTTGTTTTATAGAATGCATAAAAAAGCATTAAAGTTGATGGGTTAAAAAGCATATACATCATGTAAAGGTTGTAAAAGGCATAAAATAAAAGAATTCGGATATATAAGGCTTCATTGATAGCAGCTGTATTTGAAAATGCTTTTTTTGCCATTGCTGGTGTGTAATTGTAGTTGATTGGGCAATATACATGAGTCTGTAATAAAATCTACGAGAAAGAGAGACAATACCTTCTTTTAGCAGCGTGATGAAAAATTGGTTAGAGCTCTGGCCTTTAAAACCACAGGCTTCAGGTCGAATCCTTACGGTAGCATGTATGTCTGATAGTGGTTCGAAATTCACGTTAAACTATAGGTGTCGGCCTGCTTAACCTAGAGTTTGCATTAAATGACTGTGGAGCGACAAACCAAACCAAATTAGGCAATTTTATTATCATATTTATGAAAACCCCATAAATACTAGACATTCTGGCTGTTGGTACACTACATTAAATCACCGATTTTAACAGTTTCTCAAAGTAATTTTCTTATAATATCTACCAAAGGAAACTGCATCTTTTTCCTCAAGTCTGCTCAATAGTGCACAATATCATCATGTCACGAATATTAATACAGCTTTTTTCCCCCAATAAATTGAGTAATTTGACTGTTCAATTTTGATTGATTTAAAATTATACAAGGGTCTGTAATAATACACACAAAAATCAAAAGCGTAATATCTTCTACAGACCTTTTATTGTCCTATTTATGAAAACCCCATAAATACCAATACATTCTGGTTGTTGGTGCACTACTTTAAATTACTGATTTAAATGCTTTTTCGAAGTAATTTTTTGTGGTATCTACCGAAGTAAGTAGCACATTTTTCTAGATGATTTGTTCACTAGTGCACAATATCAGCACCCCATGAACATTAGCATAGCTTTTGTTTTTACTAAAATTGACTGCTTTGACTCTAAATAATCGTCCTTGCTGCTGCGTAATTGTTGTTGGTTGGACATTATACAGGAATATGCAATAATACCCACCAGAAAGAAAAAGAAATGAGAGCGCAATATCTTATTCAGAGCTTTTTAGTGTCATATTTATGAAACCCTGTAAATTTAGACATTCTGGATGTTGGACAACATTAAATTACAAATTTTAATAATTTTTTTAAGTAATTTCTTATGAAGTCTACCAAAGAAAATCGGACATTTTTTCCGAATGTTTGTTCACTAGTGCACAATATCAGCACGCCACGGACATACGCACAGCTTTTTCTTTTTAACAAAATCGAGTACTTTGACATTAAATAATTGTCATTGTTGCCGTGTAATTGTAGTTGGTTGGACATTATACAGGAATCTGCAATAATACCTACTAGAAAGAAAAAAGACGAGTACGAAGTATCTTCTTTAGGGGCTTTTATTATCATATTCATGAAAACCTCATAAATATCAGAGATTTTGTATGCTGGCACCCTACCTGAAATTACCAATTTTAATAGTTTTTCAAAGTAATTTTTTTATGAAATCTATCAAAGGAAATTACACAATTTTCCTCGTGTTTGTTCACTAATGCTCAATATTATCTTGCCGCGAACATTAACAAACACTGCAAAAGTAGATGATAATGCGCTTTTGACCACTACTTATTATCTTGAAAAGTGATTATGGTTAGAGGAGGCTATTAGAATGACCAGAAATGATTGGCTTCTGTCATGTTTTAGATAATTTTAGAGCCTACCTAAAATATGTCCATATTTCAATGCGTGAGCCATAAGCATTGGCCACGAACACGCTTAAAATTTCAGTGGATTTAAAAAAAAAAAAAACGAGCCCCCTTTTCTCCCCTTCTTAGTGAATCCGAAGTTTTGTTTTGGAAGGTTTAAATGAGTTGATGTTTGACGGAAGTAAACGCTGAACAATCATTCGCGTATACTTTGAGTCTTCATCCATATTGAATCGAACCGATTAATAGAGGAAGTGACAGACGTTCACGGCGGTTTCATTCATATGTGGACGGGACTGAAAATGTCAGATAATAACTGGGATTCATCATGATTATCACAACAGCCCCATGGTGGGTCAAGGCCTACAATCTCTACAACAGGGTGGGTCTACAATCTACAGTCCACTTTAAGCTGTAGGTCCCAGTCTAATATGACTGTACATTGCCCAACAATCTACATCCATGGCACCGCCGGGATTTCAACCCGGAATCTGTGGTACCGGGCGCCAGAGCACTAGTCACTCTGCGATTCAGGTCCCAATAAATGGGATTAATAAACATATTTCATAGAATATGGCTTAAAATGGAAGAATTTTGGAATTTGTGCTACAGCCGAAATATTTATATATAAATGATTTTATACGAGTGTGTTTGATATTCTATTCCTGAAGTATAGGAAGTGCACGATATTTAACTTGAAGACATTGGGAAGATTCTTTTAATGATCGTTAATTGGCATCACAAGTTTAAATATCTTTAAAAAATCGAAAGACTTTTCAAGAATAGAAAGGTGATTGTGCTAGAGTTTAGTAACTACAATTAGATGACCGGGAGAAGATTACCAGGACATTATTCCCTAATGACATGCAAATACGGGAAAATTGCGTTTGACGTCCCTTTTCCCCAAATAGCAATTCATTATTTTAAGCAAAATGCAATATCATCCCTCTGAAAACTTGGATTCGCCTACCTAAAGAGATAGTGTTCTTGCTTCTCATTGAGATTCATTTCCTTGGAAATTCGAATTCGAATCGCTGTTGCTCTTGTGAGATATACAGCCAAAACATAAAGAATAAACTTCAAATATTTTTCAATATTGTGTCTCCCATAGATATCTCGCTCTCCCAAAACAAAATGTTATATTGAGAGTTACAAAATGTTATATTGAAGTTTATGAGGATGAATCTTTTTTTTTCTCTTCCCTAATTACTCCTTAATGACATTCAAATACGGAAAAATTGAGAATGATCCCTCTCCCCCTTGAGTAGAATTTCATTATTTTAACAAAATGCAATATAATTCCTCTAGAAACTTGGATTCACCCACCTAGAGAGCTGGTGTTCTTCTCATTGAGATTCATTTTCTTGGGAATTCGAATTCAAATCGTTATCGCTCTTGTGAGATAAATAATAAAAACTTAAAGAAAAAAAAACCCCATAAACTTCAATATAATATTTTGTAATATTATAGCTCCCATTGATATCTCGCTCTTCTAGAACATTTTTAAAGCTACATGTCTCTGAGTGCTACAATGCTATATTGAAATTTATGAGGAAATACTCTGTTTTTTTTCTTTGGTTGTTTGTTGTTTATCTCACAAGAGCGATTGCGATTCCATTCAAATTCCTACTCAAATAAATCTCAATGACGGATTGGATTTCTAGGTAGGTGAATCCAAGATTCCAGAGGAATGATATTGGATTTTGTTAAAGTAATGAAATGTTATTTAAGGGAAAGGGACGTCAGGGGCAATATTCCCGTATTTGCCAATCATTAGGGAATAATTAAATAAGAAGAAAACAGTATTCACCCTCATAAATTACAATATTGCATTTTATAACATTGTAGTTCCCATAGACCTCAAGTTTTAAAAACGTTTTGGGAGAGCGGGATTCTGTTATGGTGTTCTTGTAATTCTGCTCACCATGCTCTATTAAGACTGCATGTATTTTAATCTATGGATTTATCTTCCAATATTACTTTATTCAATCATATTTTTTGAAAGAATTTTATTTTTATTTTTATTTTAACAAATATAGGAAAAACAGCAGTCAAAACATGATGGCAATCAAAACTTGGATTGCGCGTGTAGCTGCAAAGCAGTTTAACTTATCTTAGTTATGGATGCGTCACAGAGAGCGATACTTTTGCCATATATTAATTTGTGCAACGTATTAATTCCTACACGCATCCTTTAGTATAAAAAAAACTTACTTTATTATGATAGAGTAATATATATTCGTCAAGCATGAATTAAAAAAAAAATTAATAGCCTCAAGCTCACTAGGTTACAACAATGATATTATGTTATCTTTAAAACTTTTTTGTCTTAATTGACCAGCTTGAGAATTACAAGATTCGTGTTTACTCATAATTATTTATTTATTCGCTTGAAAGGAAAATGAAATAAAATAACAGAACTATAATTATTAAAATTCTGAAAACAGTAATTTTGTTTTAGATAGGCATTCAAATAAAGATTTATATTTAAAAATTTTATAACATTCGTTTAGAAATTGTTTTCTAAATACCTAAATCCAGATTGAGACATAAGCATAATAAAGAGATAAACAGAATTGCAATTTTAACTTTGATATTTGGTTTTATACGTGTCAAGCTTTTCACATAGCAAAAAAAAAAAATTGATCAAATTGATATTTTTTTCTTTAAAGTACTCCAGCAAGATTAAGTTCATGACTAATCTTACATTAAAAAGTTTTTATAAAAATGTATTTGAAAACATTAAAATGAAACTAAATTCATAATGGTTTAGTAGCAGCTAATTGTTTTTAGTAAATAATATGTGTTAAATTTTATTTTGTTTAATGTTTGGTGCCAGAACCATGCTAGTGCTTTTTAAAACAGATTGTGCGCGCTTTTTATGAACCTCGGATGATATTTCAGTTTATTAATTTTAGTTTTTTAGGGAACTTTACATTAATATGAACTTCTGAAAACACTTAAAATATAAACATCATATTGCATTAATTGTGCAGGTAGTTCTTTGATTTTTTTTTTCAATCAGATGAATCTTGATGAATCTCATTTTAAAAATCGATTCATCTCGAGGAATCTCAATGGAAAATCAAAGTCTGTCATTTGAAAATTCAAGTGGATTGTGAAAAAAAATCATAACATTTGAGTTTTTGAAAATCAGAAAAAAGAGCTGTCACAAGATGAACCATTTGTAAAATTCCTGAATCATGATTGAGATCAATGATTGTATCTAGTCAACCGGAAGTCGCTCATGGCCCGCGGTCTATATCTTTGGCATGACCGATCTAATCTAACACGTTCACATTGCTTGAAACATAATGGTGGTGGTAGCGATCGATTCACTCATTATAATGCTGAGTGCTGCACATTCATCCTTCACGGCAAATTACCTCGGACAACCCGAGCGTGTTTGTGCGCTACGGTAACACGTAATCGAGATGTGTGCTGCGGATGCCACGACATGTTGGCCTGCAAGTTTCACAACGCATTTAACCCGATACTTACCCATTGAATAAGACAACCGGGGCTCCCTGCTCATTCTTTATGAATGAGTCTCTTTTTCGTTTATCATATAAGAGCATATCTCACTGAGATTTTCATTGCAATATACTTTAAAGTAAGGTAACGTCTTTTCCTGATCTTTTAATACGGCAGTGTTATTCTGTATAAGATATTGTACTTGTTATTAATATATTAAATTAGTGATCATGCTCAATGGACTTTATGCTCATTCTTTATGAACGAGTCTCTTTTTCGTTTATCATATAAAGAGCAGACCTCATGGAAATCTTCATAGCAATAGATTTAAAATAATGGCACATTTTTTCTTAATCTATTAATACCGCAGATTCATTGTGTATACGATATTGTACTTAATATATTAATATCAAGTAAGGTTCATGCTCATTCTTTATGAATTAATCTCCTATTCGTATATCATATAAGAGAATATCTCACGGAAATCTTCAAAGAAATAGATTTCAACATATATAGATCCCTTTTCCTGATTTTTTAATACAGCAGATTTATTGTGTATAAGATATTGTAAAAATAAATTTTACTTTTATTAGTATATTAAGTTTATGCTCATACTCAATGGACTTCATGCTCATTCTTTATGAGTTAATCTCTTTTTTGTTTATTATATAAGAGCATATCTCACGGAAATCTTCATTACAATAGATGAAAAATAAGGATCTGTACATCTTTTCCTGTTCCTTATCCGGTTTATTTTTCTTTTAATACAAAAAAAAATTGTATTTGTTATTAATATATTAAGGTAAATAGGAAAATGTGTTTAGAAATAGCAATGTAATAATGTAATTAAAATTTTGTTAATTTTATATTACACAAAATAATTGAAAATGAGAATGGTGTGTAATTCAGTTCTAAGTAACAAATACTATTTTTAAAAAAAATTCTTTTGCTAATTATAAATGCAATTTTTTTGTATACAGAGCTATTAATTTATTCTTTTAAATATTTCTCATTCAATAGAAATTATTATTACTATTGATAATGCTTTACCGTAAATACTTATTTTAAGATAAGGATATTATTTTTGTGTAAATTATCGTTCATATACATTGTATTGTATTTTATAAATGTTGCGTGGATTAGGTAAAGGACTCACTTGAATGTTAACTATTTCAATTTATACTTAAATTTGTATAGAATTTTTCTAAAATGGAATTGTTAGAATGAGTAAAATAAATTTATTAAATTTAATTTTCATTTTTAATTGTTAGCAATTTTCATAAAGGTTCTATAATAATCTGATGAAAATTAATTAATCCATCATATGTACTAATTATATCAAAAGCCAAATTAGATTGTTCTATAGACAAATCCAATATTTCTATTTTTCATATTAATATAATTAAATTTATGAAATAAAACGCATCAATTATAAAATGTGCATAATACTTTTGAGGAAATATAT
>BPLQ01005219.1:0-70179 GCA_021605075.1 Caerostris darwini
CATAATTATAAAATATTTTAACAGCGAATTACCTTAATATTCTAACACAGTATATGCAAACACTTAGATTATTTAAAAAAGTAAACAATTATTTTCTTAAAAATATACAAGCAAAAAAAATTAAAAAAAAAAAAAAAAAAATATATATATATATATATATATATAGATAGATATGTCACAATACTCCTAAGTCTCCTGTGAGAAGCAAAACTAGAAGTATATACACATGATGAGTAAACACATGTCAATTTCTTTATAAGCAGTGGGATTACTCTTGTTTATAAATACATCTTCACACTGCACAGAGTAAAAAATATATATATATGTAGAAAAGGAAGTATGCTACTACAAATATTGTTAAAAAGTTGTGTACAAATATTGTTTCACACTTAGTCCGGGATAAGTAAGATTTGATTTTTACAAATAAAAGTTTATCATGCTTCGGATTTTGAGTCGAGACCCTTTTGCATTTTAAGATGTTAATCTTCCATTGAATAGTATTCTCTTCGGAAGGTTTCTTCATATGCCATGATAAAAGTAAGTGGGCAGGGAGGTAGTGTAGTGAAGAGGATTACCACATCTCCACAAGAACAATAGCTTGCGTCCCTCAGATGAAATCGTTGTAGATAAGAGGGAAATGGACCATGCCCTGTTAAAAACATGGTTTCCCTCTTGTCCATCCAGCAGAATATGCCGACACTTTTTAATAATTTCATAAATAGGTCGACCTCGTTAATCCTTCATCCCACTGTTTTTGCCATTTAGAAAGGAGGTGATTATTTAAAAACCTTTCACTTCTGAAAGGGGACTTTTTATTTGAATTGGCTGGCCATTTGATATGCCTTGCTTGGCAAGCCTCATCAGCGGGTTTCATTGCCGAGATGTCCAAATATGTGCTTTTATCCATCCCAATTTTATCAGTTTATTGGAGTGGAGATACCACTGAATCTCTTGCGAGTGGATGTGGTGTAAAAGGATTTAAAATAGCTAGCAGTCCAGAGAGGCTATCAGACCATATTTTTACATGTTTTCTTGTTGTGGATACATGTCTAATTGCTTCGCGGATGGCTATTAGCTCTGCTTGGAAAACAGAGTTATGAGGGTTCAATTTACCCATCCACTCTGAAATTTTTATCCCATTTTTGAAGGAGCAAAATGCTGCCCCTGTGCCTTCACTCGATTTCGAGCCGTCCATAAAAAGTCTCAGCATTTGTTGAAAAGAACTGTGTCCGTATGTCAACTCTGATTTCGCAGATATTAAAACTATGGATTGGGTGGAGTGACAATCCTGCAATCTTCTGCTCAAAGTCATCCGCTGTTATTTGAAGAGTTTCCATCTGTAAGTTTTTCCTAGTTCTAGACACAACAGTGAATGCAGCTTCTGCTTGCAATCTTAAGTGAAGAGGGGCGAGACCGTGATAATCTGAAGAGCAGTTGCTGATGTGGTTCTGTATGCCCCAGTTATATACAGAAGGAAGAGTCTTTGAATAGATTGCAATTTTTTCAATTCTAGAGGTTGGAAAAAGTGCCCAGACTGCTGCTCCGTGACTTAGCACTCTTTCAGCTATCGTCTTGTATAAGATTCGCCTGAATTCTTGTTTTGTACCCCAGGTGTTACCGGCACTCCTTCGTAACAAACGACTTATATCTGTTGCTCTTTGCCTTGTTCACTAAGATGTTTCGCCCAATTGAGTTTTTCGTCGATGAAAACACCCAAGTATTTAACGAATTTTTTTCCTTTTGATGGAGTCATTTCCCCATTTGATAACGGGCCCTCTTGACAGCTTTCCTATGACGAGGTAATTCGTTTTCTGTATAGATATAGATAGCTGATGTTTATCTGTCCAAATTTTAAACTTCTGGAGGGATTCGTTTGAAAGTTTTTCTAGTCCCCGTCTAGTTGGACTTTTTAATGGCAAATATGAAGTCGTCTGCAAAGGCTTGCAAATGCACTGCTGGAGGCCATTGATAATTGAGTACCTCATCTGCAACAAGATTCCACATTATTGGTCCACTACAAGAACCTTGAGGACAACCTTTAGATTGTTCCCACATTACTGGACCTTCACTTGTTTGAATTGCAACTAATCTTTGGGCTAAGGTGTCCAGAAGAGTTTCTGTAACATCTGAAGGTTGCAGAACTTCCTTCATTCTATTTCGGATTGAATTATATTGAAGGTTATCAAATGCACCCTTAATATCTAAAGAAATGATTACTATGTGTTGTTGTTGTTGTTTAGCATCGTAGATGAAGTCCATTAGAGCTATGAGCGCATCATCGACAGATCTACCTATACGAAATCCATATTGTCTAGAATTCAGCTTATTTAATTCTTGAAGTTTGAAGGATAATCTTAGGGTTAAGAGTTTCTCTAGAACTTTGCCTATCGTGGGAAGAAGAGAAATTGGTCTGTAGGAATTATGATCTGCTTTATCTTTGCCTTTCTTATGGAAAAGGACCACAACTCCTATTTTAAAGGCATTTGGGAAAGTATGGAACTGTAAACATTTATTAAAGAGCTTATGGAAAATATCTGGAAAATAATCATTAATAATGTGAACGACTTGGTTATCTATGCCATCAAATCCAGGAGCCTTCCCTTTTGGTAGCGTTTGTATCACTCTTTTAATTTCTTCTTTAGTAAATGGCGGATCTATAGCAAAAGAGTGAGTTTCAGGAAGAGAAGAAGAAGATTCTTGGACACTGAAAGGATATATTTTTCCAGAAGTTTCTTGGCAATTGCTTTGCTATTCCCACTTCCTGATACATCTATGGCTTTAAAGATTTCAGATGGGGGAAGGGAAGTATTGACTGTGGTCTTGAAAGGTTTTCCAAAAGGAGTACCTGATTCTGAGCAGAATTTTCTCCAGGCTTGGCGTTTTGCGTGGAGAATTTCTTTTTTATAGGTTGCCCTTGTTTTGGAGTAAGCCGAAGTATACTTTTCTTTTTCAGCCCCTTCCGATTTTTGCATTCTTCTTCTAAGAGCATTTAATTGCTTTTTTCTTATTTCTAGTTGTGGGTTCCACCAGGTAAGAGGTTTATTTTTACCATTGTTTTGATTCGGTATGCTTTAGAGCATGCTTTAACAATGTTTTTTTGAAGAATGTGAGTAACTTCATTTAGTTGACTCCTATTACTAACATTGTTCAACGTGGAAATTAAACTGGGAAAAGATGGAGAGAAGGCATTAAAGAATTTTTATGTCCCCGAACGCAGTTTTAAATCTTTTAAATGTAATAGTATTCCTTTCAGAATGTATAGTTGTTCTTATGTATTTGTGATCACTGAGAGTTTCTTCCTCTAGAACTTCCCAGTCACATCTAGAGGCCAATTCTGCTGAAGAGACGAGAGTAACATCTGGCCATCCCTTACTATTGCGATGTACAAAAGTTGGCTCTGATTTTCTATTGTTTAATAAATGGAAGTCATTTGCTGCTAGGAACTCCTCCACTAACAAACCTCTAGCGTCTTCTGAATTATAGCCCCAACTTGTGCTGTGTGCATTTAGGTCTGCTCCAATTAACAATTTCTCATGTTCAATCGAAGAAGTGAAACTGTTAATCTCATTTAAAGTCGTTTGGAGATTATCGTAAGGTGAACAGTATCCTGAAATTATAGTAAGGGGTTGATTGTTATCAGAAATTTTTATTGCCACTGCACTCCTACCTATCCCCAGCACAATCGGCAATTGAACGTTTGGGAGAGCGACAATGCCTGCTTTTCCATTTTGGGATAACCAACTTTTCCAAGTTCTGGGTATTCCTTCAATTCTATTATTTTTGACATAAGGTTCTTGGACGAGAATTAAATCCGTTTTAAATTTCTGAATAAGTTGATTTAATAAAATGGTAGCTACTTTGGCTTTTCTCAGGTTGATTTGCACAATGTTCAAGTTAATGGAATTTTGATCTTGGAGCGTCCATTGAGGAAAATTAGTAAGTTGATCAGTTGTATTGCAAGACTCAAGATATGAAGACATTGTAATGTCCAAATTTGGAACTATATTTAGTGTATGTTTAATGGATGTAGGTCTTTAAAAATAGAAAAAAAAAAAATTAAATAAAGAAATTAAATATGTATATATAATAATGATAATAAAAAACAACTGCAAGACTTTTAATAGATTACTGATCTTTTGTACGCTTTGATTTCTTTTATGAAGCAAGGACAGTGTGAATCGCCAGCTGAATGCCTAGTGTCGAAGTTTGTGCTATATTTGATATTAGCATCATGGCAATTTATGCAGTAAAGATCGTTCGATTTACAATTATGTGTGAAATGATTAGATGAGCAAAAAGCGCAGTATGGGCTTTTGTTTGGGCACTGATGTTGTGAATGTCCGAAATTCTGACAATTGTAACATCTTCGAACATTGTAAAATTCTCTGATGTTATGTATTTGCCAGTTAACAACTAATTTGCCTTCATTTATCAAAGTTTTGAAAGCTGCTGGAGAAGCTTCTATAATGCGATGGTTGCAATCTTCTTTTCTTCCTTTTATTTTGAAGGAAATTTTGAAAGTTAGCTTGTTGAACCCTGTCGCGATTTCTAGGGCGTCCTGGAGTTCAAGATCCGAGAGTTTCTTAGGAATATTGTAAATAATTAATTTGGGTGATCTTCGTTGGGGCTTATGATGCCTAATCTTTTCTTTAAGTAATTCTGAGTTACCTATTGAATTCAAGAGTTTGTCAACGTCTTTTTTCCTCTGCGCAATTCACGGCGAGGCCATTGTTACGTAAATTCCTGATTGAATTAATTTTAATTTTTTCCTTTGAAGGATTAACAGATTTTTTCAACAATTCTCTCAGTGATGTTTCCTTTTCAGTGCATAGTGAATCTGTAGTTGACTGAGAAGGGTACAGTAGTACTGTATGCGAAATCTTGGGTGGACTTTTTAAAGTTTCTGCATACGTGAGGGAAGGATATGTATCATGAGGAGAATTATCTATGGCAGCAGGGATATTTGTCGGGAAGTTTTTAACGTGAAGTTCAAGTCTTCTCAATAGTTTATCACCATACGATCTAAGGGCAGAATTAAAAATGAAGCGAGAGCCTGTTTTCTCATTAAGTAGATTTCTAATTTCAGTTATAATTTCTGAAGGTGGTAAATCATTGATGTTTTCCTTTTCCACAGTACGAAAAGCTTGCTCGTGATTTTCACTTCTCAAGTTATACATGGTTAAACTCAAAAGTGTACAAATAATGAATAACTAAAAACAGAAAGAAGACAAACGGTTCTCGCTACCCTCACAAAATGAATCAGTGGCACTGCTCTATTATGCACTATTTCGGGGAGGGGTGGGGGAACAACAAGAAGGGAATGAAGTCCTGCAAAAGGAACAACTTCAAAATTGTCAAGAGTGGGGAGAGCGCCTTGAGGAGTGACAGGGGTTAAAGGTCACCTGATTATGGCTTCAAAGACGGGGGTGAGAGAAAGGAAAGACCCCAAAACAGTCTGTCTGATTGCCAAGGTCAAACGAAAAGTAAAAAGGGTGGGATAATATTTCTACTCTGCAATAAAAAAAATAAAAGACAAGCGGGTGGAAAGTTAGACAAAATGGCTGACTACTGGAAAAGCGTAGACCAATTCATAGGAGTGAAAAATAGGGCAAAAAATTCGATAAACAAAAAATTTTAAATGAAGAACAGCTTCAAAAAATCTAAAGCAGCAAAAGAAGAATTAGAATATTTCAAGAGAAAAACAAATAATAAGAAGAATTTACTGAAAAAAAAATTGACCAACAAAACAAAAAACAAAAACAAAAATCTTGTTGAACTGAATTTCTAAAGAAGAGTTGGATAGAAATAAAAAATAATAATAATAAATACTACGGAATTTGGATAAAAATAATAAAAATCAAAGGAAGATATAGTTAAAAACAGTTGAACAGGAAGAAAAATAGAAAATTTAAAAATCAAAAATAAGATGGGGATGGGAATCCTTAGAAGGCAAGACAATAAAAGATAAACCAAGAAACCAAAAAGCACACTCAAAATTGTAAGAGAAAAAAAACATAAATTGTTGTAAAATTATCAAATATAAAAAAGCGAAAAAATTTACACAGGAATAAATTCAGACACAAAACAATGCATAATAAAAAGTATCACTAATCAAATAAAATATATCTTGTGAGGGAAGACTTACCCTGGTCGTCTTTAACTGTGTAAAAATTTTTTTAAATCCTGAATTACAAGACAAAGATCATAATACGAGGGGAGAAAACGAGGAGCGGAAAAAAACACGTCTGTACTGCGCGGAAGAAGGAACCGGTCTGTACTTGAACTATCACCCATTCAAATATAATTCATATGTCAACAATCTTATAAATGAACTCAACGATGCATATTTTAACCAGTATATATAGTGTAACTGGCCATATACTGACAATGTATTATTTGAAATATTTTACTTCTTAAAGCCCAAAATATTCGATATATTAAATGTTTAAATTTCGCAATTTTTATCATTATCATAAAAAATTTTAAAGTAAAAAGCAAAATATCAATGACTACATATTCCAAAACTGCTTTAATATATAAACTCATGTTTGTGAAAATTGCGACACCATGAAGGAATCGTCATAATTCAATGAAATTTAATGCACAGTTGAGTGGTAGTGGTACAAATAAATGATTAAATGTTCAAAGCAAACAAACAATAACAAGATATCGGAATCAGTATTTTTGTGTAGCCACCACGCGCCGCAATAAGTGCTGCTACACGACGTGGCATGGCGTCAAACAAATTTTGAATGTCTGCCTGAGGAAGAGCATTCCATATTGTTTGTATGCGCACCCAAAGTTCGTCTGCAGAAGCAACAGGACGAGGATCACGAGCGAGACGCCGACCAACGAAATCCCACACATGTTCAATCGGAGACATATTCGGGGAATACGCAGGCCAAGGAAGATGCTGTACCTGCCGCATTGCAAAGAAGGATTGAACAGTCCTAGCGATATGAGGGCGGGCATTGTTCTGTTGAAATACAGCGCCTCGCAAGCTTTGAAGGAAGGGAACAGCTTGGGGCTGTAGAACTTCACTGATGTACGGTTGCTATTTAGATTGCCCACAATTTTTGGCAATTGAGATCGTCAAATGATATGCTATGGCACACCAGATCATAACCCCGGGTGTTCGTCCACTGTGGCGTTCGATAATGCACTCCGGAAGGTGGCGTTCACCGGCATATCGTCTGACACGAATGCGGCTATCATGGTACCACAAATTAAAGCGGGATTCGTCAGAAAACACGACATGCTGCCAATCAGCACGCCAGTCTCTATGCTGAGCGGCCCATTGTAGCCGCAGGCGGCGATGATTTAGCGTGAGAGGGATCCTGTATAAAGGAGTCCTTGCGCGCAGTCCACGCTGCAGCAGACGTCTACGAATTGATGAAGCACACAATGAAACACCTGTAGTTATTGACCACTGTGCGGCCAATTGTCTAGGGGAAGCTGTACGGTCCGTCTGCGCCATGCGAACCAGGTGTCTATCATCACGAGCTGACGTCACATTTCGGGGTTCACTACCGGATTTTCGAGTTGTCCGACACTCGTCCGTCCACTGCTTCCAAAGACGCATCACTGTGCTGCTGTTACGCTGCACACGAGCGGCTACTGCACGATAAGACAATCCAACTTCACGAAGGCCGATGATTTTCCCCCGTTCAAACTCTGTAAGTTGTTCAAATCTCGCTCTCTTTCGTCGAAGAGGCATAAGTAACAATTGAGCTAACGTTTACCACTAGCAGATAACCACCGATAACCATACACCCCTCGCTACAGCCGTCTATTTATTCGGATCCATCCGCCGTTCAGAGGGCGCTGCTCAGCATACGCATGCGCTACGGATTTGAAATTCTAATCATTTGCATATCATGCGTTAATTTGCATTTCCTGAAAATTTCAGCTCACTCGCGTAAGTCTTTCATGGTGTTGCAATTTTCACAATCATGAGTTATATATATATATATATATATTTATTATCAAATAAAAATTTTCAATAGCTTACTTCATAAATAATATATTTTACTTAAGAAAAAGTTTTTTTTTGCAATCTCTTTTGTTTTTTTATCTGAACATGCTATAGAATTAAATGTTTGCCTTTGCTGTTTGAATATAATAGATCTTGGGCCACAATGAAATAATTTATTACATAATGCATACATTTCTTTATATTATAAAATATACCGTTAATTTATTTTGGGAAATATCGTTAATCAGAAAAAAATTCAAAAATCTATTTTAGAAATTTTATTTCAGAAATTATTACAATATTTATAGATAGTTGTATTGTGCTAAGTTTTCTAGATGATAATATGCTGTCATAAATTTCAAATCCAATTACAATTTATATTTTTAAATAATGGTTTAAAATTTTTGTAGCCTGCTTACAATGGTTTCTGCTATCAACCGATTGGAAATTTATGTACAGAGATTAAAATTGATGATGTAAATTCTTTATTTACTAGTTGAACTAAAAAAAATAATTTGATTAAAAAATTTAAAATTTCCTAAATAAATATATTTGCTAAATATTTATCCCACTGCTAAATAGTACATGATAAAATGTTTACTCATTAAATTTTTATTGAAAACTATTCGCTGTTATTTAAAATATTAGTCAGTAATATTAATAAAAATGACAGATTTTATTGATCATTAATTTTTTCACTTAATTGTGAGAAATTTAAAAACAATTTATATAGTTAAAAACGCATAAATTCATTTGTATTTTCATATTTTTAATTTAAAAACGCCATTTTCAAATACATTTTTATATGTTTATTATCATTAGTGTATTTCGATATTTATATTTTCATATATATTGATTGCCATAATTATCACCAATGAATCAGCCTGATGGCCAATTGGCTAGTGCTCCGGCCTTTAGTACTATAGGCTTCAAAATAAATTATTATTTTGGCTTCAATAAATTTATTTATGATTATTCATATAAATCTTATTTTTCTATGTTTTTTTAGGATTCAGATTCAAATCCTGACGGTGGCATGGATGTTTGTTAGTGGTTCGGAATCTGCGTTAAACCGTATGTCCCGATCTAATCAGCCCGAAATATGCAAAAACCTACCCATAGAACGACAAACCAAACACCCAATGGAAATATTCGCATCCAAAGTCAGGTTGAATTACTCATACGACACGCAAATGTGGGGCATTTTCTTCTAAAATTCCTTATACAAGGCAATGTTTTCGCCCCCTCCATTACCTATTTTAAAAAGTCCTTTATTAATTTAATTAAAAACGTTTTGTTGCTAATTTATATTAATATATACGTATATTGTTTTACATCAAAATACATACATGAAAAACTAAATCAAAACAAATTAAGAATACATTTATTTCCCAACTATTCATTTCAATTTTCCTTCAGAAGTACATAACCTTATTTGTGAAGCCCATTAATTAGCCTAAAGTGTGCACAAAGTAAGAAAATAAGTTATTTTTTTATTTATTAATGGATGTGTCGTGTATTTTCCATCTTATTACTACTGTGTCCAAAAAGTAAGACAAATTTTCAATTTAAAATTCCCGGACCTTATGGAATTTCATTTTTAGATTGATGACACTGTCATTGACATCTGTGTGAAATTTGACGCCAAAATATTCATTAGTGTTAGCACTTGGCTTGAGCAAAGAACTTGCATTATATTCTGAACATCCATGGCACCGTCGGGGTTCGAATCTGAAACCTATGGCACCGAGACCAGAGCGTTATACACTCGACCATAAGCCCATTAATTAGCCTAAAGTGTGCACAAAGTAACCGTAGAGCGAAAAACCAAACCAAACCTGCGATGAAAATATACTAAGTGTCTAAAGCGTTTCGCATCGATAGTCAGGCTGCATGGCTCATACGACACGCAAATGTGGGGCATTTACCTCTAAAATTCCTTCTGCAAGGCAATGTCCTCCCCCCACAGCATTACATATTTTAAAAAGTCATTGATTTATTTAATTAAAAACGTTTTGTTATTAAATTATATTAATATATATTTCCTTACATAAAAATATATACTTGAATAAATAAAACAAAACAAATTAAGAATACATTTTTTTCCACCTATCTATTTTGAATTTCCTTCAGAAGTGCAGAACCTTATTTGTGAAGGCGCATCAAAACGCACTTTAGCAAATCGAAGATCTTTAGCAAATCGAAGCATTCCAACAGGACGCAACCCTTTCAATAAACGTCTAGATAAAGGAGGTCCATTTACATCCACGGCATAATCCGTCTTCCCAGCTGGTGACGTCGGCGACAATCAGTCATAGTGCAACGTTGATGAATTGACTGCTCTTCTTATTCAGTGGTTTATAAAACAAGCCATTATTCACAACACCAGAGGTTGCATCTCATTCAAGGATCAGATGAATTGATGATGGGGCCGAAATAAAAAATGGAGTCTCGCCCTTTTGGACTTTCATGCCCTTTAGTTGCAAGAAAAACGATTTAGACAAAACATCGCAGCAGAGATATTGATGAATATTGTTGGAAATAAGTTTTCGTGTTCACTTTTTAATGAATTTTCTTGTTTTTAATACAAGAAAAGTAATAAGAAAATAAGTTTTTATTTATTAATGGATGTGTCGTGCATTTTCCATTTTACTACTATGTCCAAAAAATAAGACCAAGTTTCAATTTAAAATTCCCAGGGCTTACGGAATTTCAATTTTTTTTTCTTTTTTAGGTTGCTGGCACTGTCCTTGACATCTGTGTGAAATGCGACGTCAAAATATTCATTATTGTTTGAGTTACGCTTGGCTTTGTGAGACGCTAAAACTGATTCGGGCGATTTTTGAAATGTTTGAATTAATTGAGTAAAAAACTTGCATTAAATTTTGTTTGCGGAAACGTATAGAATGTTACAGAAGGCATTTGGTGAACATCCCTATATCGGAAAGAACTGTTTAGAATTGGAATAAACAGTTCAATGAAAACAGAGAACACGTTGAAGACGAAGAGATCTCTGGTCGACCATCAACCTCAACCGACGAAGCTCACGTCCAAATAATTAAAGATTTGATGCTTGCAAACCGTCGATTTACAATTAGAGACCTGTTGCTGTTGGAATTTCAAAAGGTTCACTCAATTCCATTTGGGTGGTCATGTTTTGGCTCTTGAGTGTAAAGAGCTTTTGAAAAAAAAAATTGGTCTTACTTTTTTTGGGCATAGTAGTATTTGTAATACTTTGCTTACATCTGGTGCAGAAATAATGATTTGATTGTTTTATAATAATATTTTGAGCATATTTAATGAATTTTCTTGTTTTTAATACAATGAACATAATAAGAAAATAAGTTCTTTTATTTATGAATGGATGCGTCGTATATTTTCTAGTTTATTACAAGCATTTGACATCTTTGATATAATGCCATACAATATACATATATGGATTACTTTGTATTCATCCGATGCAGAAATAATAATTTGATTGTTTTGTAATTATTTTATTAGCGTAATTACATTTTTTTAACAAGGAAGGTGAAAGAAATAGATGAGTAATGATCATAAACAAAATTAGGTGGTATTATTTATTTATATATTAATGATAACTAAGGTTTTTATATTTATGTTTCTATTTAAAATACAAACACAAATCTTTCCATATAATATAATAATATCCATGTACATTTTTTTTCACCCAAATCTTTTGGATGAAAAAAAAGGCACATGGATATTAACTATTATTTACTGGGTTATTATAATTATGAAAAGATGTTAGAAATAACATTCATATTTCCCAAAATTTTAATTATACCATTTCTTTAAAAAAAGGGCTGCTTTTATTAAAAAGGGATTTAAACTAATATATAAGGAAAGTCTAGAAAATTTACATTAAAACAATTGTAATTTCATATAAATCTAATCAAAAATACGCCTATTTATCTAAACGTAATATAGAATGTGCATTATGAAGATAAAATTATCTACAAGACTATCAACTGGTAATAATAAAGTACTAGAAAAAGGCTAAAATCCAGAATTTTTCCAGCAGTAGTTCGTGTCATTTATCCTTATAAAAAGTAATGATCGCTATACATTATGTAATAATTATGCAACACATTATAAAAAAACATATATACCAATAAAAGAAGCAAATAAATCAGTATTTTTGTAATCATTTCATTAGATATTCATTATTATGATATTAATAATTCTAATTTGATTTTCACCCTATTTTCAGTATAAATTCTAAAAATATAATTTCATAGCGATGACAGCATTTTAAAATATTTGATGAAAAATATGAATAATAAAATTTTATATTATTGTTTATGCAATTTTATATTATTATTATGCATTGTTTATGCAAATCTATATAAAGTTTCAACAATATTGTGCAAAATATAGCACTGTTGAAAGCACTCATTAGTGTTAATTGACACATTCAGTTAATTTTTCACATTTAATGGTTTCTCAAACTTTTTTTTTAACTTTCTTTAATTAAAACTTACTTATCATTTTAATATAATAGCCAAGAAATATTCCTATTGGTAAGGGAATATAATTTAAAAATAAATGTTTATTTTCAACATTTTAACTTTTTATTTATTGACATATTAACATTTTAATTTTTATTATTTTAACATTCTTTTTATATTAACATTTATTTTTAACATCGTATTTTTTTATTTTAACATTTATTTTTAACAAAGTATTTTTATTTTAACATTTATTTTTAACATTTTATTTATTTTTTATTTTAACATTTATTTTCAACATTTTATTTATTTTTTATTTTAACTTTTATTTTTAACATTTTATTATTTTTTATTTTAACATTTATTTTTAACATTTTATTATTTTTTATTTTAACATTTATTTTTAACATTTTATTATTTTTATTTTAACATTTATTTTTAACATTTTATTTATTTTTTTATTTTAACATTTATTTTTAACATTTTATTATTTTTATTTTAACATTTATTTTAACATTTATTTTTATTTTATTTATTTTTTTATTTTAACATTTATTTTTTATTTTAAAATTTTTAACATCATAACTTTTTATTTATAACTAAATAGTAAATTCAATACAATAAAAATAAAGCAATGCCTAATTTCTTGCTGATATATTTTGAAATTAAAACAAAAAATTCAATAATTGCTGTTAATGATAAACTTATACCTTAAAACATCGTTAAAATATTGCTACAAGCAATATTTTCTAGCAAAGTAATTTCTGTCAAAGGGACATTTCAGCAGGGAAATTATATTAACAATTACATTCATGTTAAAATAAACGAAGAATCACGAAATTCCGCGAAACATCGGAAGCTCATGTTCAAACATGCGGTCCCCTACGTGTTCCAGCATTGATTCGTGGGCACAACTAATTGAGAACCCTGTGCTCATCAATTGTGTAACGCACTATCGACAAGACCACCTCAAATACAATGTCATCTCGTACGGAGACACACGTCTTGTTTCGAACTCTCGTGCTTGGTTGTCATTAATAGTCATTAACGCTGCACGTTGTCCAACAGTAATTTGGATCTAATTTACATTCGAACAAACGTTTAACATCGTTTACGTGGACACTGTAAAGCGATACATTGATTCTTTCGTGTTTGGGAAATTGAAACTCGTGTTGCTCTTGTGTGAAAGTGAATCCCTTAAAATAATTCAATAAATAATAAAACATTAGTTTAATAATTGTTGCTATAATATTAAACACAGCGCAATGCATGTTAGCAATGTTTAATAACATAAAAAAATCAATGTATTTAATTAATTATAATGTAATGTTTAAGAATCTATATATTTTGACTAACACAAATTTGTTAATTCTGTATATTTAGATTGAAGCCTGTATAGTCTTTTTATTTAATTATAATTCAATTAAATATCTTTGGATTTTTTTATTTAATTATCATTTAATTAGTTATCATTGATTTTTTAAATTTAATTATCATTTTATTTAATTTAAAAATTAATTGGCCGTTTAAAACATTGGCTTTTTAATAGCTTACAATGGCATTTTTTAACTTTTTAGCCATAACCTTGAAAATCATTTTATTAAATCAAAAATTGGATCTTCTATAAACATAATTTTAATAAATCTCTTTTCATAATCTTCTTTAACATGAATCTTATTTTCTTTCATAATCCCTTTTTGAAGAAAGTTTAAATAATTAAGAAATATTGATGCATGCATTATTATATAGTAGTAGATAAATATTTATAATATTCTAAAACATAGGCTGTGAGATTATTTAAAAATATATATAAAAACTATAGTATTAAAAATATTAATTATTTCATAACTACATTTAATTAATGCCCCAACTATTTTCATACAATATAACTAACTTTAATAAACGTAATTATATTTCCGACAAGAATAAAATATCCAGAATCCATATAGTTACGAAATTTTAAACATAAAAATTATAAAATAAACTTTCATTAACTTTTAATTTTCATAAGACGTTAATATTCTGATAATTAAAAAGGTTCTGAAATTTTAGTCATCGTTAAAAAAGTTATTAATTGAAAGCCTTAATTTGTGAAATGAAAACAAGGATGTAATCGTATAATTTATAAAGGTATTTTTAATGAATAATTTGTAATGAAAAAAGTATTTTAAGATAATTGAAATTAATTAATAGTAAACATTTTTGTAATAATTTTAAAAATATAACTGAAAGACCTAAAATGTACTAATATACAAATATAATTTTTAAAATTGCATATATTATTTTTAAATATGCATTTTATACGATTTTAAGAAGAAATTGAGATCATTCTTATATATGAGAGGAATTTTAAGAATTTCTATAACGAATAAATTTATTTTTGAGATACTAAAGGATATTTCATCTTTAGTACCGTTAAAAAAATCACAAATCATAACAAATGTACTGTAAAAAACATTCTTATGATTTATAATTTTGCACTGACATAAAGGGAAAATTATAGTATGCAGTACATAAAGGTTGAAAGTACATTTCATTCATACAGCATGATTTAAATTCATTACTGACGGCACAGTTTATTACATAAAGTGGCACAGTGTATTACTTTAGCTCTTTGAAGAATACTCCTTTTGAATGACAGGTAAATTTTATTTATAATATAAAAATATTATTGCAATATTATTTATAACATAAACTATTATATTATTATAATTAGATTTTATAAAACCTTTATTTTCTTTGGCGAATAATATGCAAATTTCTAGATAAGTACACAATAGATTTTATTGTCTGTTATTAATCAGATGGTGATTAAACATCAATATCGTTATTTATATCAGTTTTTTGTCGATTCTAAAATACTATTTGAAGTTACAACAATACTTTTCTCTATAAATAAATTGAGTCTCGACAAATTGAGTTCAAACTAGCATAAATTTTGTATGTGTGTTTATAATTTTAAGATTGCATATAATTTGTTCCTTTAACATATCCTCCTAGACCTACTGGGCATCTGCATTTACCACACTCTGCAATCTGCTAACCACTTTTAATTATTTGTTTTCGATTCCATTCTGTCTGATTTCTATACGCCTTATAATTTTCGCATCATTCAAAAGAATTGGTTTTTACTCTGTCGTAGCATCTCAGTATTGGACCCCTATTCTTTAACTTTAACAATGTTAATAAAATGAAATATAAAATAATGTCATGTTTTTTTTCCCTTTATCGACTAAATCCACTTGGCTTCGACTACGATTCGCAGCTTCCAAGATTACACAGGAGAGTATATAACAGATCGTTTCAAAAATTTAAAACAACCGAAAATTTTGTTTCAAATATAATTTTCGATTGAATTTTTCTGAACGGTAGTTTAGAATATATCTTGTTTTATTTTACTCAAAAGAATACAATGTTGGTTTTATTGGACTTTTCTTATCTGCTTAAAACATACTACTTTATAAACTATTAACTATTACTACTATTAAACTTTACCACTCGCGGCAACCGAACACTATTCTGATATGTTTTTAAACTTAAAACATGTAATGTTTTTTGTAAATAGATTACAACAAAATTTACTCATGCATGATCTTATTTACAAAAATAAATAAACGTTATTAATTAACTAAACATTATTAATTTGGGTACAATTTATCATAATAACAAATTAGCATTCTTTATTTGGATAATGCATTCTATTAAAATCTAATTACTTGAATGTAATTTAATTATCTATTATAAATTTGTTAAATTAAATAGTGAAATAAAGCTATAAATAAATAAAAATATAAATTATATATATATTTATTTTGCAAATGAATTTATAAAAAAGAAATATTCACCCCGTCCTGAGCTAAGCTAATCATACAATTTTATTATATTATTATCCTTATTTGCTATATTATTCGTAAAATTGTATTGTAATGTAATCATATATTTATTTTAAAAATTAATTTATAAAAAAGAAATATTCAATAAACTAAACTACTCACGGAATTTTATAGTATTATTATACTTTTGCTATATTGTTGTTTAAATTCTAGAAAATAACATGCGAAGTAAGCAAAATTTAAAATCTTGTATTAAAACATAAATAAATCCCTGACTATGAGCTCAGACTAAATAATATAATCAAGCAGTTGATTTTAAAAATTTGGCTTAACCTTTAAACAGGGAAAATTGTCGAATACAGAATTACACCTTTGTCTTTAAATTCCCTAAATCTAGAGGGAAATAAAGGAAATGAGCCAACAGCAGCAACTCCCTTTATCTAATTTCCCCCAGAAATCGATTTCCATCCCCATTTAGCGAAGCAGGCGATAGATTTTCTAATGACACAACAAAGCGATGACATTAAAAATCGACAACTCATTGTTTGATTTTGAGTCCTTTCTCATCAAGGCACACCACTAACTAAATTATATCCGCTCGCCCATTACAGTCCAGTTAATATTTGTGCCACTTAACTACTTCGAGTCAATGCTCATTAAAATTGACGTCTCGAATTTTCCTTTTGACGACAGATTGCTATCTGAACTCACGAACTCCGTTCAATTTCCTTTCGCAATTTCCTTCCTGGCATTTCCTTTTTGAACTTCGGCTTCATTACTTCAGACCACTCAGTTTAGTGAGTAATAACATTAAGGGCCAATTTTTTTTTCGCCTAATTACTACACAAAGAGGAGATAAGTTCTTACCGGCAGCCCACGATTTTTTTTTATCATGATGGCGGCTTAGAAAGGGAAAAATATTAAGGGTTTTACGTATAGAGACAGAAATGCAGGCAAAGGTAGGATGGCAAATTGAAATCTGGAAATAATCATTACTGCTTTCCATCATGTTCTGGTACTTTTAATCCCAGTAAGAAAATTTAATTATCGTTCAAAAACTCACAGATGAGCTAAAAGAAAAAGTCGAGATATTTAATTAGTCAGAAAATTCTCGGTTTCAAGAGAAGTAAAAGAAAAAAAAAATGAGATGTATACCGGCATCCATAATAGATCATGTGGTTATGCGTTGATGCAAAGAATCATAGAAAGTTTTCGGTAGTTTTTCACCATGAATTGGAATAGATTATTCTCACATATAATCTTGTTAATGTCTGTATTTGAAAGAAAACGAAAAGAATATATTTCAGTCTTCTTGATAAATATTTTAATTATTTATTTCCCGAGCTATGGTTTGAATAAATAATTATCACAGTAAAATTTATTTCTGAAAGCAACAACCAATCTCCTCGTTATCACTAAAGTACAACATTCTTACATAGTAAACAGAAAACAAAATTTGTTACAAAAAGATTTTAATGTAAAAATTATTTAACTATTAACAAGCTGAATAAAAGGAAAGAAAAAAAAGCAATATATAGCATTTTTTTAAAAAATTAAATGAATAATCAACGTTAATGTAAACTTTTAATAAATGTTTAGAGTGTAAAAGAATACAAAGTTTACAAAGTATACAAACAAGTATACAAAGTTTGTTTGGCTAATTACGAAATTTTTTGTACAAATGTATGGAATTAAACTGTTGTTAAAAACAACCTTATAAAGAATCTTAAAGGAAAAGTTATTTAAAAACTGATAAATAATCTAGGAAATTATTACCGAATAATAAATAATGGTACAGTTTTATAAAAGAGTCCTTTTAAAAAGGCACAAAATAAATAGGAAGCATTTGTCTTCACGTTCAATAATCTCTTGAATTTAAAAAAAAAAATATTATGTTATAATAAACCACTGCTTTCTTCAGACATAATATGGATTTATTTTATAAAAATCATTATATTTTTATACTCAACAGGGGTTTAAAACATTATATAAGATAATTTACCTACTTTTGATAAAGATTTGTTTTATATTCTTTTTAATGTTTAAAATGATTTTAAATTTTCTAGATTTTTCTGTTGCATAAATCTTTCAAAGGATTTTAATAGTTTTACGAAGTTAGATAATAATATAGTGCAAACTTTAATCATGTTAAGAAAATTTTAAATAACTAAAAACATTAATTATTTTATAAATAAATAATTTTAATGATATTTTAGCTATATTTAATGCAGAATCATTTTAAGTGTCACATCCCATTTCAAAAACAAATGAAAATGTAGGGTTTGTAAAAATTAAAAACTCCTAAATGCCTGTATTTGAATAAGATATTTTCAAAAGATTTTTAATTCATTGCATATTTCTTATTTAAATAAAATTTACTATAATAAATATTACATATAAAATGAATGATATTTTGGTCACAATTTTCAATATAACTGGAAATAACATGCGCAATGGAAATCACCCGCATTTTAGAAAATTGATCTAAAAATTAAATACTTTAAATCTATCCAAACATATATACATATATTTGAATTTTTTATATATTTAATGCAACTAATTTTCAGGTTTATTTAATGGACAATTAAATGATCCTGTTCTTGTAAGTTTATTAATAGTTTCCCAAATAATTCCTTACAGATAGTTAAACTAAAACATCAGTTTACTCAATCATGTAGACCCTACTATACTTTCTTAATTTTACGCCGATTAATTTCCCGGTTCTTCTTTTTTTTTTTTTTTTTTTTGCCCTTACAATTTCCACAACAGTAAATAAAACTTTCTTACAAAATTAGCTTAGTTCCATGAATCTCCCCTTGTCATTTTCTCCTCCAATGCACTTCCTTCTAAGCCAATAAATTCGGGATCATCGACAAGGGACTTGAAGAACAACACAAAAGAAGAAGTAGGGGAAAAAATGAAATTTTTCCCTTCAACACAACACTTTCCTCAACGGGCAAAAACCGTTGGAATAACGGGGAAACCTTTAGCACCTGAACTCTAAGAGAGAGAGGAGATAAGGCTATGAGATTGGGAAGAAAGAAAACTTTTGGGGGAAGTGGCCGACAAGAGATTTCTTGAAAAAGAGTAGGCCTCTTTCGTCTCCCTAAGTACAATTAGGGAGGCAACGATCGTGTCATATCCAACCATTAACGATCTAAGTTCTTGCTCTTCGTACTTTCCCCACCCCTTTCCCGAGCTAATGGTGGCGGTGTTCTATCACTCCATTAGTGTCTGATAAGATGGGTTGGGACGTGATTTTACTCTACTTTGAAGACGTTTTTTTTTCTTACTCTTTTTCCTTACGTTACTGTCCAGGATATGCATAGACGCACGTTCTGGTCAGAGAGACGTTGTTATGCGATCTAGTGGTATAAGATTCATTTCGGATTATCTATAATTTTTATTTATAATATAACGAATGTAACATTGCAGTAAAAGACGGGTTAGGAGCCTCGGAAAATATTTGACAATTAATTTACTTGACTTGTGTTATGTAATGATAATAATTAGAAAATATTTGTGAAAAATATTTTAAATTAGTGATTTTCGTAGAAGATATATACTTAAATGATACAAAGAGTAGGGATACAACTATTAGATATACTATTGGTCCATTTTTACCTGCTATATAAATAGCAAGTAGTTATAAATAAATATAGTTTTGCAATTATTTTTATTGAAATTTAAAACCAATTACCATGTGTTACAAAATATAACAGGAGGTTTATAGACGTACGTAACAAAAAAATCAGAAACAATATTTTAAAAGCGTCAAAGAAATGATAAATATCATATAAAAATGCTAAAATAATTAAACAAAAAAGGAAAAAAATAATAAATATTTAGGTAAATGCAAACTGGTTTATAAAATGTTACTGGTCATTTGTTTTCTTTTTTGGAATATTAGTTCTTTTCTTAAAATTTTAAGAAGTCCAAACCTTAAGTAGTTAAAAAAATACGTGGTTAGTATTCTACTATATATATTTCACTGCAATGTAATTGCATTTTGATACTTATTGAAAACAGTTACAGAATATCATGTGGTTCCATTTTTTACTCAAGCTTTTGAATGATAATGATTTATTGATTTCTTCATGTACAATTTTCAATTACGATATAATTAGAGTTTTTTTTTTAATGTTCAGTGGTTTTTTTTATTTTATTTTAATTCCACATAAGGATTACTAAAAGAATACTTGTGGTACCATGTTCACTCAGATGATGTTACCGACATTTGACATATTATGAAATTAATATTATGTTACCGTAAGATATTTTTTAGGATTGTACCTACGGAATATCTTGTGGGTCATGATTTTTCTTGTGTTATATAATGATATTACCAAATACAGATTATTTTCTTAAATACTTTTATAAGAATAAATACAAGGTATCTTATAATACAATTCATATTTTTGTTATATATTGAAAATTATTTATTATATATTGTATAATGAAAATGAATTGTTATTTGTGACAAAAATAGCTAACTAATATCATATGGTATAATGATAATAAATGAGAATAGCTTCAGAATAGTATGTGTAATTTTTTTTACAGACATTTCAAATAAAATGAATTGGTGAGATCTTGTATAGTTATTTGTGATGCAATCCGTAACACAATGGGGAACATCAATTATTTGTGATAGATACGGAATAATTTGTATTGCATTTTTCTTGTTAAGGCATTTAATAAGGAATGCCAAACAAAATCTTGCCATACAGTTTTTAATCAAGTGATGTAAATAAGTTACTTCAGGGTTTCCTTTAATTCTTATTCTGTTCAATGTGATTTCTGGTGTTAGGTTATTGTGGTGTTGAGTGCTACATTTATTTTTAAATATTTTCCTGCAATCAAGGTATCTTTAAAATTCATGTGGAGAAAGTTCTACTCAAAATCCTTAATACAGGTTGAACTTATTTGCAATATGGATTTTTCATTTTGTTACTTTCGATTGATTTATATATGTATTCAGTTTTTGCCGAACAGAAGGAATATGTAAACAAATTTCCTTTTTTTTCTTTGCATTCATAGTTAGTTTTTTGGTTTAACGCATGTATCGTCTATACTCCGTGGACTAAACCTTGAAATATTCGAAATTGTATTGCGGATTATAGTCCTCTGCATTCTATCTATGGGCAGTTTTCCCTGAAGTTTCATAAAAATCAATTCTATAAAACTGGCAACCAAATTTTGTTTTCTGGAAAAGTTTGACAAAGCTTTGTGTAAGATAAAATACAATCTTCTAAACATTAAAGAAAAAGCATAATGGTTATGAAAAAATGAACAGAGTAAATTTTACAAAATGTCAGCAAAAAGGCGACTTGCACTAAACATTAGTATGTGACAGTGGAAGAAAAAGGCCTAAAGAAACTGAATGTAAAAATTCAGAATATATAAAAAGTCAAATCAGAAGTTCTATAAGAAGGAAATATCTAAATACTGAATAAGATTTTAATCTGTCTACCAAATATGAAGAATACAAATTACTTAAAAAATGTCAGTGTTTTTTTTTGTTGTTTTTACTACAGTCTTAAATAAATTTTTTTTTTTCGTTTTCCACTATGGTAAATTTATAATATAATTTTTCATGTAATTGTGGCATCAAAAAAGCTGTTTAAAAATGTAAAATATTTTTGTAATGGATATAAAAAAAGAAGACTGATGTATGTCAAAAACAGTAGTGAATCGCACCAAATTAACTATACTAAAAACATGAATTGAAACTTTCTTAATTTTTACTTTCCATGTGTTTATTATGCATCAAATGTGAAAAACATTACTTGCAAAAATACGTCCATTGTTTACAAGAGATTTTTTACGTGGTGAAACTTAACTTGTGGATAATGTTTGGCAATATGGCTTATTGGCAAGAAATTAACTTTTTGTTTTCACGAGTTTCTTGAATGTGACATATACGAAAAAAATATTTACAAAAATTCTTGTAATCGGTTGAATTTTAAAGAATAGTTCAAAGACTAATATGAAAGAAATAGGGTAAGAGCATTTATTACATTTTGCTGTTTTAAGCACTTATTAATTGGAAAATCTTTGAGAGAAATGAAAAATGAGTCATTAGATCTGGCAACTGAGTTTATAAAGCAATGTTTAAGTCACAACTGTTATCAAATACGATAAATAATAACAATTTCGAATAAAACTTAATATTTTAATACTTCATACTATTTTAGATTTGTATAATATCTGCTATAATCAGACTTTTTTAAACAGCAGACCCTTTTAACAACAGATTTATTCAAATTGTTGTTCTGAATATGTTTGTATCGATGTCCATGTTGGTCAAAAAGATGTTTCCAAATATTGTAAGGGTGTTTGGAAACATCTTTAGGCATAAAGTTTACTTAATATAATAATATCTGGCATAAAAACAATAAAAAAGTGCAATTTTTAGATTTCGGATAAAAGTTATGTAACTGTGCTACATCGTACGCAGTGCAAGAGCGCTCCTTGTGAATCTTCAGGAAGTTCTCGCCAACATTGACAATCACCAAAGTGATTTCATTGCAACTTCTCCAGACATTAATCTGTTAATGCCTCATCCATCCCATCCTTGTCAACGTTGAGAAAATAAGGGTATGCATCTACCACGACAGCAACGGATAAAATTAAATTTTCTTCCCTAAAATAGCAACAAATATTTCACCAGGGGAGAACCAATCTCTTTCATCGACTATCGTATCAAAACTGGAGATCATCTCTCAGTTACTGTACAGCAGAATAGAATGTGGCCAGCTCTAGGCCAATTTAATGATACTTCTTTATCACCAATAAGACCACTTAGAAAACGTTTTTGACATCCTAGAAAAACTGGACGGTTTGTGTTCCCATAATCTGTGCTGGTTCCACCCCAAGACGTTCCAGAAGCAGAGAAGGAGGTTGTTATCGTGCTCCTTCCTACGCAGTACAAGAGCACCCCTTGTGGCGTTCAGTAGACGTGCACAAAGGGCATCTAGACCCTCACCCGATAGGACGTACAGCGCAACCGGAGCAGCCATTAGTTACAGTTTCTCATCCCGAGAGGAAATAAAAGGATTTTCAGCTTTGAAGTGTCATCCTTCCACGAATGTGGAAGTAGCTCTGTAGCTACATGATGTGTATTAAATATTGTTCGTAGTTAATTGTGGTGTTTTTGTAGTGTTTGTGCTGGTGTAAATAAAGCTATGTGTTCTCAAACCTGTGTCTCAACCCAACCACACACAGATCTAGCTACAGGAACAAACCGACAATACTACAATATTAATATGAATTTTTCTGTAAATTTTTTAATTCTAAATCATATCATTAAAATCCCTTTGTGGTATTGTTAACTTAAATTCTTTTCAATACAAACTAAATCGAACACAAATCGAAAAGGAATAATAGGCTCTAGAATCAGAAATACATAATACTGTAGCAAATCACAAATATATATACATGTATATATATATACACACACATTATTATTTCTGTCTGAACTGAATACGATTTAATATTTTAAATAATTTTCATACAGACTTGTTATAAGATTAAATTATTTAATATCTTACTTTAAAACACAAATTTTCATTTATTTTCATTGCTATGAAGACAAGCATTAATCATCATTTTGATTAGAAAACTAATCATATCGGATAAGATAAAAAGTTATCGGAGTAATTTTAGAATATTGCACTATAAAATTTTCTTTCTTTAGTGGAGAAATAAAATGAAACTTAAAGTTTTGCGATTCAAATATGATAAATATTTTTTAACTGAAAGTTTTGTGAATAAATATTTAAATTATTGCCATTTAATAGGATTTATATTGTTCGTTCTAATATAAATAAATAAGTTTTAACTATATTTATATGTGTTCTAAAAAATATTCAAATTCATGATTGTACTATAAAAATGTATGCAAATGGAATACTATTTAATAAATTTCAATTGGAAATAATTTCATTTTAAATAATTTTTATTTTATTTATTTAAAAAATAAATTAGAAATTTCTTGTATGACAATATAACATAGGAAAGAAAGTCATTAAAATAATTTTCTTCTGAGCACAAAATAAATTTTACAAAAAAAGAAAAATAAACCTCTTGACTTTTTTTGATTTATAAGCCTCTTGACTTATAATTTTTTAAATCATCTAATGTATGTTGATTTTTACTTAATCTTCTTAATATTTTACGTAAACAAAAAATGATTTCATTGTTAAGTATCAAAATTTGAATTTGATGAGTTTTTAATTCTTTAAATTTTTTTCTTAAATAATACAAAACACGCAAATCTTAAAAACAGCCTTTACTAATAATTAACGTCATTTCTAAACAAATTTTGTATTTTAATAACTATTTTATTACATAGTTCATTAAAGTTATAATTGGATCTGAAAAATGAACGTGGTAGCATGCAAATTTTCGATAATGTTAACTCTAAACAGTTTTAATTTCAAAAAATTGCTTCGTTTTACATGAAAGTAAATAGTGGAAGGGAGGTATTTCTGAATCATTTACTTATGAGTCAAAAAGTAAACTTATACGTTTAGATTTATTTTTACTAAATTATTAACTAGACACTTGTCTTTTAAACTCCAATGATGAATTTGTAACTAAAATTAATGTAATATTCCTTCTTTTCTTCTCTTAGCTATGTAAGTGCTTTAATATTTTATTTATTCATAACAAAAATATTACCCAATTTACCTAATTTATTTTTTTTCATCAAAAACTAATTATAAATTTTAAAATATTTATTTTTAAAACATCTAATGAATATATTATTAACTACCAAGATAGACATTGAAAAATTAATGTGTAAATTATAATAATTACTAATTTTAATAATTTTTATTTGGATGGCTTAAATTTAAAGTTATTTTAATTATGTTACGATAACTCTATTTAGGATAATTATACATTTTAAAATAATTATATTTAAAGCATCTAATGAATATATTATTAACTAACAAGATAGATATAAACAATATTATTTATAAGATTTAAAAATTAATGTATAAAATTATTATAATAATAATTTTAATAATTTTATTTAGATGGTTTAAAATTTGTATTACATATATTAGAGTTAAACAACAATAACAGTGATATGTTATACAGTTTATAACTTTATTTCATAAATCCGAAAAAATATCGATTCCTTAATATCCAGTTATTATCTTTTTAAACTTTATGAGGAAAACTTTATTATTTATTTTAATTATTATTTTATATTATTTATTTTATTTATTTATTTTATTTATATAGTAAAATTTAAGTTTTTAAATATATTTCGAAGAAAACTATGCAAACGAATTCATTGATTTAAAATAAAATTCATATTTTTTTTTTTTTTTAAATTTGTAAAATATTTCTTATTACAATTTTTTTCATTTCTTAAAAATTATATTTAAAATTTATTTATTTTATTTATTATTTTATATTATTTTATTTATTACTTATTTACTATTTATTATTTTATATTTTTATATTATAAATTTATTTATTTATTTTATGTCATTTATTCATTTTATTTATATAGTAAAATTTATTCGAGGAAAAATTTGAAAACGAATTCATTGTTTTAAAATAAATTCCATAAACACATAATTTATTTATTTATGTTTTTAGATTTGCAAGAACATATATTCCAGAAACTGCTAAAAAAAAAATCAAAAGTATAAGCAAAAATGAATAATGTTCTACATCGAATTTCTATTTATTTTTAAATCACAAATGTCTTTATCAAGAAACGAAAGTTGTACATGTTTTTTACCCCAAAGAACAACAAAGTTTAAATCTTATAAACATTTCCCATTCCCTAATAAAAATCCTCATGAAAATAATGAGAAAATTAGTAATATGTTATTTAACTTAGTTTTATCTTTATTGAACTATCTAACTCATAGAGGCTTTACTGTTGTAACGAAATGGCGAAAGTTAAATTTGGAACCATGTCTGTAAAGAAAAATAATTAATTTAGACAGTTAAAATGCATAAAACAAATTATTATTTTTCCTCAGAAAACTTTCCATTTAATTAATTGGGTTGCTTCGCTTTTAATTAAAAGCATCAAATTTGTTTAAAATGCTATATTCTGATTGAACTAGCAAATCAAAAAAGAAAAAATGGCTACTTCGTTGCAACTTTTAATTAACATGGATTTTAAAGTCTGCTATATGTTGAACGTTAATTGCAATTAGATAATTGAATTTTCTTCTTATCCTCTTTATATATGTAAATTACTTCTTCGGATCTAGTGCAGAAAAGCAAGTAAATAAGTTTAGTTTCAATGGAAGTATGATAAATCGAAAATATATGTTCATTTCTTTTTTCAAAACAAATTTTTGTGTATTTTAAGCTTAATCTTAACACAGAAAGAATTAAAATAAATTTTATCTACTGATGGAAAATCAACTATTACTAAAATTAAATTTTTAATGTATTTTAGACTTCTTTGTGATCCAAAATGATCAAGTGCATACGGAGTTAGTCTTCCATGCTAAACTTAGTTCGAATTTCAGCAAGCATTCGTGTCTCAATTGGCAGACACGATGCATATAAATCCGTAGGTAGGAATATTCTTCTGTTTCTCTCCAGAAAGAAAGAACGGTGTAAAACTTACAATGTTACTAAAAGTATTCATTTTAAATTAATCAACCTAAAGAAATGAAATCAAGATGCCGTTAAACTTTATATGGAAGAAACTGATTTACTCAAAGATTAAAATAAAAATAAAAAAAAATTAATTCATATACTTTAATTAATTTCACATTCCAGAATTTCATACACCTCCGTAACATTTACATTTATAATTATTTTCTTACAATGAATTTATTAAAATTGACATAGCAAATATAGTTAATATTTACAGTCAAATTATCTCGCTACAATTGCAGTAGATTTTATAATAGCAGAACTCCAAGTTTGAATTCGTTTAAAGCACAGCATGTTCTTTTAATAGCTTAAGTGGTATATTTTCTGGGGCAAACATTCTACCGTTTTAAGAAATAATTATATGTATCTTAGTTATAATTTATATTAATATGTATATATAACATTAATATATCTTAATATATTATATTCGAATATTATCTTAATTCTGAAAATTTTCATGCAATCAATGCATTAAAAGATAAAATAAATATCAATTGCTTTAGGTCATGTAACTTTTATTTTAACTTCACATGTGTTCAAGTTTTTAGATGCCCGACTCGTGGCTTAGTGGCAATATGTGCCGAGAGTGAACAATTAAGGCTGAGGTTCAATCCGATGGAGGTTTTGTTGCATACACTGTTTTAAAAAACGAGGAGATTCGATGGCATTTGTAATGTCCAGCTACTTGCCTCGAAAGTCGGATTACCTGGTGGGAGTTTTCCTGTTTTTCTCCAATACTATACGCGAATGCGAGATAGTTCCTCTAAAAACTCCTCTCGGAAGCTATTGCCCTTCTTCACCGACACGGACATAAGTCAGACTTCTACCTACGGATGCTCCACCCGCATTCCCGTCTTTCACGAGAATTCATGAACTTGGTGTAGATGTCGTTGTCTACTAAGTGGGATAAGCGAAAAGAGTTATTATTATGCATCAAATCTACTTTTATGAATAATGATTTTACTGAATGTAGGTCAACATTACGCCACGGTGTCATTTCCACCAGAAATTATAATCTAATTCGAAAAATAATAATTTCTGCATAAAAATAATTATATTCAAAAAGGGGTTATTTAGTCATTATCTTAATTATATTTTACAATTATGGTAAGTACAATAATAATTTATAAACTAATGGCTCTAACACTGTCTTAAAAATACAATGTACCATAATTTTGAATTTTAAGAAGAACAATTATACAGTCTCAAGAAAGGCATTTTATCTTTTATTACGTTTTGGCCAATATAAATTATGTATATCAATTTCGATTACATAAAATGTTTGTACGAATAAAAATTCTCACCTATATATATCAATTACGAAAGTGGAGCATCTTCGCCCAAACCTGGAGTTATCAAGCAAAATTGTGGAGTTTGAGGAAGCCAAAATTGCTCCACTTACCTTCAGCTAACTTAAATGACACTTAGATTGGCTAACGATGCGGAGATGTGTCCTGGAGTCATTTCTAATAATTTCTGATGCTTTTTTATCTTCTTTGCTATTTAGCGAAAGTTGGACATTAATTGGCTTCTTTTCCTCACTTAGATGATGTTCTATGTAGCGTCTCGCATTACGGGAGTTTCAAGCTGATGTCGCCATTACTACCCAGTTAATAAGCTGTAGTAAGTTTGGCTCGAAACGATGAGGCTATTTAGTTTGTTTGTAATAATCACTCCTGTGGTGAATGATGTGGAATACTTAATAGTGTAACCATTAACCATTAACGATTATTATTATTTAGAAGAGAAAAGTGTCTCATAAACTCTTTTTTTTATAATTTTAATGCAATTAGATCGTAGCATTATTTTCAATGTAGTAAAAGTAGATTTAGTATGCTTAGTAGATTTAGTATTATGTATTAGACAAGAAAAAATTTAAATATAAATTATTATTGATGATTTTGTTTCTTATCCCCACTTGGTAGACACCAACATTCAAACCAAATCCAAGAACCTCTGTGGTCTTATGGAAGGAGTGAAAGGCAGGAACACCTTCTGTTGTGATGGAGTACCAGTATGTAGAAATCTAACTTGGCTCCATGACGCTGAAGAAGGAGGATAGTGCCTTCAAGAAGGACCTTTAGGGAGAACTACACCATATTTTCTTATCGTATGGGAGAAAACCCTTAAAACTCCTACAAGGAACATCCGACTGTGAAGCAAGATGTTGATGAATGGATCTAAACACATCACAAACGCCATCAAACATCCTTGTTGAAACAGTGTCTTGAACAGTGAAACAGGGTCTAAAACAATGCGTCCAACGGACTGAATATAAATATAAAGAAGTGTAAATAAATAGTATGTATAAAAAATCTAATGAAAGAAATTAAAAAAAAATAAACCAATAAGAAGCGTTGAAAGTGGCCAAGGACACAAAAATTGAACAGGTGAATAATATGTTGTTTGTCTAATCTTCAATGTCCTGCTGTGCAGAACGGAAATCCCAAGAATAGTCTAATCATGGATAGAGAGAAAGGGGTCAGCTTCTGTTGTGATTGTTTGTTGTGTTTTTGTTTATTTGTAGGTTGAAGTATGACTTGGCTTCGAGTTGTTGAAGGATGGTAATGGAGGAATTTTAGGATGAACTACCCTGCATTTGCGTATCTTATAGCAAAAAACCAGGAAATCTTCCTCCAGGTAGATCGACAATATTGTTATGTAATATACAACGGCTATATGCTAAATATCACAAACGCCATTGAGCCTCCTCGTTTTTTGAGTGTCTACAACAAAGCCACCGGCTTACTGAACATCCCCCCTAATGTTAACCAGCTGTGCGCGTTGAGACTGAGCCACGAGTCGGGAAATATTGATTCAATTCAAGTTATTTGGCTGCAAAAATATCAGATAAGATTTATAAATTCTTACAATCAGACTAATTATAAATACATCAACTTCGGTGGCAGAAATCATTGAGTAAGAAATATTTTTAAAAGATGCGGTATTGTATCTCGGCATGAAAACATTTACTGATAATAACCTTGCATATAGATGTTCTAAAAGAGAGAAAATACGGAACATCTAGCAAGCTTTTCGAATGCTGATGTGAAGCAGTTTGTTGTACTTTTACAAATTCAGCTCATTTTAAAGCATGCCTGATACAGGACTGCAACAGATATTGAACTCGTTCCTATTTTAACGCTAGTTGTAACTAATGAACCAGGAATGGAGAAATAATTGTATTTCAGAGAGACTGAAATTAATCAATTCAAACATTTCAATAACTCATTATAACAGATTTACATCCATTTCGCATGTGTAACATCTATGTGCAAAAACACAACATCTGATTTTGTTGTTTAATTTGGCTGTCAAAGATCTATTTTAAACACTAAATACATATGCTGGAAATTTATATGTTTTTTAAATTAAGTTTAGAAAAATTGTAACATAAAATTACAAAAAGAATGTACATTCTTAACATATGATGTAGAATGCTCTTTTTAAAGCAAGATTTGTGAAAAGAAACATCACTAATTATCAGGTTGCCATTGTTTAGAAAGAAGAATTTGTCCTGAATTAATAAAATAAAAGCGATGAATTTTTTAAAGATTCATCATTCTAAAATTTTCTATTTATATTATAGATACTGGAGTGCAACGTAGATTACCTTTCCGTGGTGCATTCCGTGCAATGTCTGATACAGCAAACTGATCAAAATTCGTCCTTCAGTCTGGCACACATTGTGAATTTCTTAGAGCTCTGCAGTATATATTTGTAAATTATACAGTAAAATAAAGGAATAAATAAAAATAAACATATTTTTTTTTACAAAAGAATTTTAAAAAAGGAAATATTCAACCAGCTTTGAACTAAATTACACATAGAATTTTACGATATTATTATCTTTATATGCTATATTATTCCCAAAATTATATCATAAAACAATTACAAATATATTTATTTCTTTATTTAGTTGTAAGCTATATTATTCCTTATATTTAGTTATTATTCCTTATATTTATTTTACAAATAAATTTATAAAATGAAATATTCAACCTGTCTTGAACTCAACTACTCATAGAATTTTACGGTATTATTATACTTATTTCTACATTATTTCGTAAATTCTAGAAAATTGCATTCAAGATGAACTGAAAAATTCAAAATCTTGAAGTAAAACATAATCAAATTCTTGAAGATGCGCTCCAACTTAATAGTATAATCAAGCAGTTGATTTCTAAATTCAGCTTAACATTTAAATAGGGAAAATTATGGTACACAGAATTACACCTTTGTCTTTAAATTCCCAAAATCTAGAGGGAAATAAAGGAAATGAGCCAACAGGAGAGCAACTCCCTTTATCTAATTTCCCCCAGAAATCGATTTCCATCCCCATTTAGCGAAGCAGACGATAGATTTTCTAATGATACAACAAAGCGATGACATTAAAAATCGACAACTCATTGTTTGATTTTGAGTCCTTTCTCATCAAGGCACACAACTAACTAAATTATATCCGCTCGCAAATTAAACTCCAGTTAATATTTGTGCCACTTAACTCATTCGAGTCAATGCTCATTAAAATTGACGTCTCGAATTTTCGTTTTGACGACAGATTGCTATCTGAACTCACGAACTCCGTTCAATTTCCTTTCGCAATTTCCTTCCTGGCATTTCCTTTTTGAACTTCGGCTTCATTACTTCAGACCACTCAGTTTAGTGAGTAATAACATTAAGGGCCAATTTTTTTTTCGCCTAATTACTACACAGAGAGGAGATAAGTTCTTACCGGCAGCCCATGATTTTTTTTTATCATGATGGCGACTTAGAAAGGGAAAAATATTAAGGGTTTTACGTATAGAGACAGAAATGCAGGCAAAGGTAGGATGGCAAAGGGAAATCTGGAAATAATCATTACTGCTTTCCATCATGTTCTGGTACTTTTAATCCCAGTAAGAAAATTTAATTATCGTTCAAAAACTCGCAGATGAGTTAAAAGAAAAAGTCAAGATATTTAATTAGTCAGAAAATTATCGGTTTCAAGAAAAATAAAGAGGAAAAATGAGATGAATCCAGACATCCATAATAGATCATGTGGTTATGCTCTGATGCAAAGAATTATAGAAAGTTTTCTGTAGTTTTTCACCATGAATTGGAATAGATTATTCTCACATATAATCTGTATTGTCAAGATATGTATTTGAAAGAAAACGAAAAGAATATATTTCAATCTTATTGAGAAATATTTTAATTATTTATTTCCCGAGCTATGGTTTGAATAAATAATTATCAGAGTAACATTTTTTTCTGAAAGCAACAACCAATCTCCTCGTTATCACTAAAGTACAACATTGTTACACAGAAAACAGAAAACAAAATTTGTTATAAACAGATTTTAATGTAAAAAATATGTAACTATTAATAAGCTGAATAAGATGAAAGAGGGAAAAATTCAATATATAGCATTTTTTTTTTAAATTAAATGAAAAATCAGCGTTAATCTAAATTTTTAATAAATGTTTAGAATATAAATTTTACAAGGCATACCAACAAGTATACAAAGTTTGTTAGGCTACTTACGAAATTTTTTGTACAAATGTATGCAATTAAGCTGTTGTTAAAAACAATCTTATAACGAATCTGAAGGAAAAGTTATTTAAAAATTTTAAATAATCTAGGAAATTATTATCGAATAATAAATAAGGGTACAGTTTTATAAAAGAGTCCTTTTATAAAATAAATAGGAAGCTTTTGTCATCACGTTCAATAATCTCTTAAATTTTTTTTAAAATTATTATGTTATAATAAACCACTGCTTCATCAGACATAATATGGATTTATTTATAAAAATCATTAGATTTTATATACTCAACAGGTTTTAAAACATTTATGCAAGATAATTTACATACTTTTAATAAAGATTTGTTTTATATTCTTTTTGATGTTTAAAAGGATTTTAAATTTTCTAGATTTTTCTGTTGCATAAATCTTTCAAAGGATTTTAATAGTTTTACGAAGTTAGATAACATGATTAAGGTTTGCATTATATAATTAAAAAATTTTAAAAACAAAAAACATTAATTATTTTATAAATAAATAATTTTAATGATATTTTAACTATATTTAATGTAGAATCATTTTAAATGACATATCCCATTTCAAAAACAAATGAAGATGTAGGGTTTGTAAAAATTAAAAACTCCTAAATGTCTGTATTTGAATAAGATATTTTCAAAAGATTTTTAATTCATTGCATATTTCGTATTTAAATAAAATTTAGTATATTAAATATTACATATAAAACAAATAATATTTTGGTCACAATTTTCAATATAACTGGAAATGACATGCGCAATGGAAATCACCCGCATTTTAGAAAATTGATCTAAAAATTGAAATGTCTTTTAATCTATTCAATTTTATATACATATATTTGAAATTTTTTATGTCTTTAATGAAACAAATTTTCAGAAATATTTAATGAAGAATTAAATGCTCCTGTTCCTGTAAGTTTATTCATAGTTTCCCAAGCAATTCCTTACAGGTAGTTAAACTAAAACATCAGTTTACTCATTCATGGAGACACTACTATACTTTCTTAATTTTACGCCGTTTAATTTCTCGGTTTTTTTCTTTCCCTACAATTTCCACAACAGTAAATAAAACTTTCTTACAAAATTAGCTTAGTTCCATGAATCTCCCCTTGTCATTTTCTCCTCCAGTGCACTTCCTTCTAAGCCAATAAATTCGGGATCATCGACAAGGGACTTGAAGAAAAACACAAAAGAAGTAGGGGAAAAAATAGAAATTTTTCCCTTGAACACAACACTTTCATCAACGGCAAAAACCGTTGGAATAACGGGGAAACTTTTAGCACCTGAACTGTAAGAGAGAGGAGATAAGGCCATGAGACCGAAAAGGAAGAAAACTTTTGGGGAAAGTGGCCGACAAGAGATTTCTTGAAAAAGAGTAGGCCTCTTTCGTCTCCCTAAGTATAATTAGGGAGGCAACGATCGTGTCATATCCAACCATTAACGATCTAAGTTCTTGATCTTCGTACTTTCCCCACCGCCTTTCCCGAGCTAATGGTGGCGGTGTTCTATCACTCCATGGGTGTCTGATAAAATGGGTTGGGACGTGATTTTAGTCTACTTTGAAGAAATTTTTTTTTTTTTACTCTTTTTCTTTTCGTTACTGTCCAGGATATGCATAGATGCACGTTCTGGTCAGAGAAATGCTGTTATGCGATCTAGTGGTATAAGAGTCATGTCGGATAATTTTTATTTAAAATCTAATGAACGTAGCATTGCAATAAATAATAAGATAGCGGCTATAGAAAATATTTTGCAATTAATTTACTTTACTTCTGTTATTTAATTATATATATATATAAATATGTATTATAATTAATTAATATTTTATAATAATATTTTTATATAAATAATATATATTTCTCACAAATGTTCTGAATTAATGATTTTTGCGAAAAATATATACTTAGATGTTACAAAGAGAATAACTGCGGAATATACTATTGACGCAATTTTACTTGCTACACCATAAAAATAGCTTCGTATTTAATTTTTTTGAAATTATTCGAAATATTGAAAAGTATTCTTATGTAACAAACAAATCAAAAACAATGTTTTAAAAACATCAATGAAATTATGTATTTTAAATCACATCAAAATGTTAAAAAAGTAATTAAACAAAAAATAATAATTACAGACAAATCCATAAAATATTGCTGACCATTTGACCTTTTTGGAGCGTTAGTTCGTTTCTTAAAAACATTTTAAGGCGTTCAAACCTTAAGTAATTAAAGAAGTGATTAGTAATCTATATTCCACTACAATGTAATTTCAGTTTGATATTTATTGAATATACCTGCAGAATATTATGTGGTTCCCTTTTTATTCAAGCTATTCAATGAGAATGTTTTTTGATATCTTCATGTACTATTTGCAGCTATGATATAATGATAATTGTTTGGAATGCTTCATGGTGCATTTTTTTACTTGTAATACCAGATAATGATTACTGAAATAATACTTGCAGTACCTTTTCACTCAGATGATGTTATCAACAATTGATATAATATGAAATTAACATGGTGATATCATAAGATATTTTACTTGTGACAGGATTGTACTTTCGGAATATCTTTGACTCATGATTTTTCCGTGTATAATATAATGATATTAGCTAGACCGATTTTCATAAATACTTTTATAAAAAAGATAAAGATATCTTATAATGTAATTCAAATTTTCTACTGTGCCCAAAAAGTAAGACCGATTTTTATATTTTTCAAAAACTCTTTATTTATTCTTCCAAATTTATTTAATCCCTTTAAAAGTAATCCCCTCCCGACACAATGCACTTATGCCAACTTTTTTTCCAATCCTCAGTGCATGCTAAAAAGTCTTAGGCAGGGACGGCTTTCTAAGCGCGCGCCGTTTCACGGTGAATCTTTTCAATCGACTCAAACCGATGTCCAAGGAATGGGCTTTTGAGCTTAGGGAGTAGCCATTAAAACTTTTAAAATAATTTTTTAATGCAAATCTTATATAAAATTTCAACAATATTGTTCAAAGCACTATTCAAAGTTAATTTAACTCATAAGTGTTAATTCACACATTTAGTTAATTTTTTCTCCAGTTCAATGGTTGCTAAAACTTTTTTTTTACTTTCTTTAATTAAAATTTATTTATTTATTATTTCAATAGAATATCCAAGAAACATTAACTTATATTATCTTGCCAAAAGGAAAGTTTTTTTTTTTTTTTTTTTTTTTTTTCATTTATAATTAAATATTAAATTCGATACAATAAAAATAAAGCAATGTCTAATTTCTTGCTAATATATTTTGAAATTAAAACGAAAAATTGTATAATCGCTTTTAATCATCAATTTAATGTATTAAGAATAGGAAAACATCGTTAAAATTTTGCTCCAACATCTTTTCTAGCAAAGTAATTTCTGTCAGGAGGACATTATCAGCAGGGAACTTATATTAACAATTACATTCATGTTAAACTAACGAAGAATCACGAAATTCTGCGAAACATGGGAAGCTCATGTTCAAACATGCGGTCCCCTACGTGTTCCAGCATTGATTCGTGGGCACAACTAATTGAGAACCCTGTGCTCATCAATTGCGTAACGCACTATCGACAAGACCACGTCAAATACAATGTCATCTCGTACGGAGACACACGTCTTGTTTAGAACTCTCGTGCTTGGTTGTCATTAATAGTCATTAACGCTGCACGTTCTCCTACAGTAATTTGGATCTAATTTACATTCGAACAAACGTTTAACATCGTTTACGTGGAGACGGTAAAGCGATACATTGATTCTTTCGTGCTTGGAAAATTGAAACTCGTGTTGCTCCTGTGTGAAAGTGAATCCCTTAAAATAATTCTATAAATAATAAAACGTTAATCTTATAATTGTTATAATATTAAACATATCGTTAGCAATGTTTAAAAAGATGATAAAAATAATCAAAGTATTTAATTAATTAAAATATAATGTTTAAGAATCTATATATTTTGACTAACACAAATTTGTTAGTTATGTATATTTAAATTGAAGCCTGTATAGTCTTTATATTTAATTATATTTTAATTAATTATCTTTGATTTTTTTATTTAATTATCATTTAATTAGTTATGATTGATTTTTTTAAATTTAATTATCATTTTATTTAATTTAAAAATTAATTGGCCGTTTAAAACATTGGTTTTTTAATAGCTTACAATGGCATTTTTTAACTTTTTAGCCATAACCTTGAAAAACATTTTATTAAATCAAAAATTGGATCTTCTATAAAAATAATTTTATTAAATCTATATATATATATATATTTATAGTATATATAGTATATAGTATATATAGTATATATATATATATATTTATATCTATATAACAGACCGTTTTAAAAATTTAAAACAACCGAAAATTTTCTTTCACATATAATTTTCGATTCAATTTTTCTGAACGGTAGTTTCGAATATATGTTGTTTTATTTTACTCAAAAGAATACAATGTTGGTTTTATTGGACTTTTCTTATCTGCTTAAAACATACTACTTTATAAACTATTAACTATTACTACTATTAAACTTTACCACTCGCGGCGAACGATCACTATTCTGATATGCTTTTAAATTTAAAACATTTAATGTTTTTTGTAAATAGATTACAACAAAATTTACTCATGCATGATCTAATTTACAAAAATAAATAAACGTTATTAATTAACTAAACATTATTAACTTGGGTACAAGTTAACATAATAACAAATTAGCATTCTTTATTTGGATAATGCATTCTATTAAAATCTAATTATTTGAATATGATTAACGCAACGATCGTGTCATATCCAACTATTAACGATCTAAGTTCTTGCTCTTCGTACTTTCCCCCCACACCCTTTCCCGAGCTAATGGTGGCGGTGTTCTATCACTCCATGGGTGTCTGATAAAATGGGTTGGGACGTGATTTTACTCTACTTTGAAGATGGTTTTTTTTTTACTCTTTTTCTTTACTTTACTGTCCAGGATATGCATAGACGCACGTTCTGGTCAGAGAAACGTTGTTATGAGATCTAGTGGTGTAAGAGTCATTTAGGAGTATCTTATAAGTTTTATTTAAAATTATAATGAAAGTAACATTGCTATAAATGACATGTTAAGGACATGGGATAATGTTTGGCAATTAATTTATTTCACGGGTTATTTATTGATAGTAATTATGGAATATTTATGAAACGCATATTAAATTAATTATTTTGTGGAGGGTATATGCTTAATTTATATGCTTGATACAAAGAAAATAACTTTGGGATTTACTATTGACACAATATTACTTCTTATATAATGAAAATAGATTTGTATTTATTTTTATTTAGATTTAAAATGTACTATCATGTGTTACAAAATATAACAAGAGCATTATAGACGTAACAAACAAATCAAAAACAAAGTTTTTAACGTATCAAAGAAATGATATATTTTATATCACACAAAAATGTTAAAAAGGAAATAAAACAAAAAAGGAAGAAAAAAAAATTAATAAATCTTTAAGTAATTACAGACAAATTTTTGGGATATCTTTATGTACAGTATTAAAATTTAGTATAATGATATAATATGTGTTTTGTATGTGTATATGTGTTTTGTATAATATTTATGATATAATGAGAGTTGTTTTGGAATATTTTCTTGTGCAGTTTTTTACTTGTAATTCCTGATCAGGATGACTAAAAGAATTGGGGTACCTCTTTTACTCAGATTTGGTAAAGGACATTTGACATATGAAATTTTCATTCGGATGTCTTAAGATATTTTAGTTGTGACAGGATTCTACTTTCGGAATATCTTTGATTCATGGCTTTTCCTTGTACTTTATAATGATATTAGTCAAACCGATTTTCTTAAATTATTTTATAAAAAAATTATCTTATAATATAATACATATTCAAGTTTACTTCAAGTAATACTTCAAGTTTTTCATTCAAGTCTTTTCGTTTTCCACTATCGTAAATTTATAATAATAAATTTTTTCATATAATTGTTGCATCAAAAAAGCTGTTTAAAAGTGAAGAATCTGTTTGTAAGTTTGCCATGGGTATAAAAAAAGAAGTCTGATGTGCGTCAAAAACAGGAACGAATCGGAACACATCAACTATCAACAAAAGTGGATTAGATATTTCTTAATACTTTGTTTCCATGTTTTTATTATGTGTCAAATGTGAAAAACGTTATTTACAAAAAAAAGGCCCATTGTTTATAAAAAGTTTTTTTTAAGGGTTGAAAGTTACAGCTGTGGATAATTTTTGGCGCTACTGCTTATTGGCAGGAAATTAGCTTCTTGTTTTCACGAGTTTCTTGAATGTGACATATACGAAAAAAAAATATTTACAAAATTTCTTGTATTCCGTAGAATTTTAAAGAATACTTCAAAAACTAATGAAAAAACATAAGGAAAGAGCATTTATTACATTTTATTGTTTTAAGCAATTATTAATCGGAAAATCTTTCCGCAAAATGAAAAAGAAGTCATTAGATTTAGCAACGAGCTTATAAAGCAATGTTTAAGTCAGAGCTATTATCAAATACTTTAAATAATAATAATTTCAAATTAAACTTAATATTTTATTATTTCATATTATTTTAGATTTGAATAATCTTTTCTAAAATATTTAATATATTTATAATTATAATTATAAGAATATATATTAATAATTCTGGTCGAACTCAATACGTTTTACTTTTTTTAAATAACTTTTATACAGACTTGTTATAATAATAAATTATGTAATATATTACTTTAAAATACCGATTTCTATTCCTTTACATTGCTATGAAGACAAGCATTAATTCTCATTTTAATTAGAAAATTAATGCATTTTAAGATAAAATGTTTTTTTTTTTTTCTTTTCTTTCTAATGCAGCTGGCAAACACTTAGACATGGACGTCTTGGATGCCTTAAGGCAAGCGCTGCACAGACCTTACTCACTTTGCATTACCCAGGGGGCGCGTGTAACTTGAAGATACGAACGCGGAGTAACAATGCCCCCGCAACGCTCTACGATCTTATTAGGACCGGGACCTACGGTTTAAAGTGGATTCCGAACCACTGCAAGCATCCATGGCCCCACCGGGACTCGAACCCGAAACCTGTGGTACCCAGCGCCAGAGCGCTAGCCACTCGGCCATTCAGGTCCTTATTTAAAGGTAAAATGTTGTCTGAGTAATTTTAGAATATTGCACTACAATATTTTCTTTCTTTAGTGGAGAAATAAAATGAAACTTAAATTACAATTTTGCAATTCAAATATGATAAATATTTTTGACTGAAACTTTTTGTGAATAAATATTTAAATTATTACCATTTAATAGGATTTGCATTATTTATCCTAGTATAAATAAATAAGATTTAATTATATTTATACGTATTCTAAAAAACATTTAAATTAATGATTGTACTATAACAATGAAACTAAGTGGGATATTATTTAGTAGATTACAATTGTAAATTATTTTTGTTTTAAATAATTTTTACTATGATATTTGTTATATATTGATTATATTATGATATATTGATTTTATTATGATATATTGATTATGGAATTTATTTACAATTTTCTCCTGAGCATAAAATAAAGACGTTAAAATGTATTTTTTCAAAGAAAAAAAAATAAACCTCGCAACTTTTTTTTACTTACAAACCTCTTGACTTATAATTTTTTACATCGTCAAATATATGTTAATTTTTAGTTGATCTTCTTAATATTTTAAGTAAAAAAAAAGATTTCATTGTTAAGGATAAAATTTGAATTTGATGGGTTTTTATTTTTTTAAATGCTATAGATTTTTTTTAACATGTTATAAAGTTTTTAATCTTATTTCATAAATCCGAAAAAATATCGATTTCTTAATACATATCCTGATATTTTTTAAACTTTATGAAGGTATATTTTAATTAACGCTATTTATATATAAGCAGTGCTATATTCTTTATTACAATTTTTTTTCATTTCTTAAAAACTGTATTTAAAATATATTATATTTTATTTATTATTTTATATTGTTTATAGGAATTATTTATTTTAATTATTATTCAATATTATTTATACAATTTATTTATTTTATTTATTCATTTTTTTTATTATTTATATATTTTATTTATATAGTAATATTTATTCGGTGTAGATATATTTTGACGAAAAATATGAAAACAAATTCATTGATTTAAAATAATACAAATTAAAAAAAAAAAGAAAATTATATGTAATAACATATAATCTAGTAACTGCTAAAAAAAGAAAAGCATAATCAAAACTGAATAATGTTCTACATCGAATTTCAATCTATTTTTAAATCACAAATGTCTTTATCAAGAAGCAAACGTTGCACATGTTTTTTTTTTCTTTCGGAAAGTACAACAAAGTTAAAATCTTATAAACATTTACCCTACCTTAATAAAAATTCCCATGAAAATAATGAGAAAATAAGTGATTTGTTATTTAACTTAGTTATATCTTTATTGAAGTATCCAACTCATAGAGGCTTTACAGTTGTAACGAAATGGCGAAAGTTGAATTCGGAACCATTTCTGTAAATAAAAATAATTAATTTAGACAGTTAAAATGCATAAAACAAATTATTATTTTTCCACAGGAAACTTTCCATTTAATTAATTGGGTTGCTTCGCTTTTAATTAAAAGCATCAAATTTGCTATATTCTGATTGAACTAACAAAATCAAAAAAGAAAAAACGGCTACTTCGTTGCAACTTTTAATTAACATGGATTTTAAAGTCAGCTATATGTTGAACAGTAACTGCAATTAAATAATTGAATTTTGTTCTTATCCTCTTTATATTTGTAAATTACCTCTGAGGATCTAGTACAGAAAAGCAAGTAAATAATTTTAGTTTCAATGGAAGTATAATAAATAAAATTTAAACAGATATTTTTGATTTATCATACTTAATAATATTAATGCATATTCATTTTTGAAAATAAATTATATGTTTAAAGCTTAACCTTAGCACATAAAGATTTAAAATATTTTTTATCTAATGATGGAAAATAAAACTATTTCTAAATCTACATTTGTACAAGACTTCTTTGTGACCCAGAATGATCAAGTGGGTATGACATTAGACTTCCATGCAAAACATAGCTTGAATTTCTGTAAGCATTCATGTCTTAGCTGACAGGAATGACGCATTGTAACTCCTTAGATCGGAATGACATTAACTCCTAAACTATTATTGAAAGTATTCATTGAACTCCCTCCCTTGGCGGCCTGCTAGCCAACTGGCTAGTGTTCTGGCCTTTGGTACCACAGGCTTCAGGTTCGAATCATGGCAGTAGCAGGTAGTTTCCTCTGAAATGTCCTCCCGGAAGCTACTGCCCTTATTCAGCAACACGGAGTCAAATCAGACATCTATCTACGGGTACTCCGTCACAACAGAAGCTGCCCCCCCTTCCCTTCTTCCATGAAGATTCATGGAAGAAGATTATTTTTCATACCCCACTTGATAGGTAACGAATTAGTATTATGCATAAAATATAATTTTTTTAATAATAATTTTATTGAATGTAGGTTGAAATTACGCATTGGTGTCATCTTCCACCATAAATTGCCTAATGAGAAATATAATAATTTTCGCATTAAAAATAGATATATTCAAAAATGGGCCATTTAGACATTAGCGTAATTATATTTTATAACTATGCTAAGTACAATAATAATTTATAAACTAACGACTCTAAAATTGTCTTAAAAATACATTGTACCATAATTTTCAATTCAAGAAGAACAATTATATAGTCTTATGCCGGGAAATTTCATCTTTATTATGTTGCGGCCAATATAAATTATGTATATAAATTACAATTACGTTAAAGTTTTGAAAGAATAAAATTCCCCACCTATTTATACCAATTATGAAAGTGGAGCATCTTCGCCAAAAGTGGAGTTATGAAACAAAATTGTGGAGTTTGAGGAAGCCGAAATTGCTCCACTTACCTTCAGCTAACTTAACTGACACTTTGATTGGCTAACGAAGCGGAGATGTGTCCTGGAGTCATTTCTAATAATTTCTGATGCTTTTTTCTTCTTCTCTGCTATTTAGCGAAAGTTGGACATTAATTGGCTTCTTTTCCACGCTACTTTTCCCTCACTTAGATGATGCTCTATGTAACGTCTCGCATTAAGGGAGTTTTCAAGCTGATGTCATCATTATTACCCAGTTAATAAGCTGTAGTAAGTTTGCTGCGAAACGATGAGGCTATTTAGTTTGTTTGTAATAATCACTCCTATGGTGAATGATATGGAATACTTAATAATGTATCAGGGTAAGTCGTAAAATATATTTTAATGATCTTAGTGTGCTCATTTTTTCTGGTGCGAGATATTATAGTAGCCATTAACGATTATTATTATTTAGACGAGGGATATGTTTCATATTTTTTTTAAATATTTTTTTTTTTAGGAAATTAGATCATCGCATTATTTTCAATATAGTAATTGTAGATTTGCTGTACATTAATAATTTGTACTAGACAAAAAAATTCTAAATATAAATTAATAATGGTATTTTTGTTTCTTATACCCACTTGGTAGACAGCAACATCTAGACCAAGTCCAAGAACCAAGTGATGTCATGGAAGAAAAGGAGGGACAGATTCTGTTGTGATGGAGCACCCGTAGGTAGAAATCTGACTTGGCTCCGTGACGCTATTAGTCATATGAGACCGAAACCTAAAATGGATTCCAAACAATTGCAAACATTCATGTCCCCGCCGGAACTCGAACCCGAAACCTGTGTCACCTACGGTCAGAGTGCTAGATACTCCGCCATTCAGACCCCCTCATCAGTCGGAGTACCTGGTGTGATTTTTCCGGTATTCTCCTATATGATACACAAATTCGGGCCAGTTCTCCCTAAAAATATACCTGGAAGGCACTGCCCTCCTTCTTCAGAATCACGGAGCCAAATCAGATTTCTAAATAGTTATGTGTCATCCCAACACAAGCTGCCCTTCTTCCATGACACTATATGTGTTCTTCGACTTGATCTAGAATTTGCTGTCTACCACGTGGGCTAAGAAAGAAAAGAACCATTATTATGCATAAAATTTAATTTTGTGAATAATGATTTTGCTGAATATCGGTTAATATTACCTCATGGTGTTACCTTCTACCAGAAAGTATTATCTAATAAAAAAAAATAATAATTTTCGCTGTAAAAATAATATTCAAAAATGTGTCATTTAGACATTAGCGTAATTATATTTTACAATTATACTAAGTACTACAATAATTTATAAACTACTGGCGCTAAAACTGTCTTAAAAATACATTGTACCCTAATTTCTAATTTTAAGAAGCATGAAGTAATTATATGGAGATTTTTTATCTTTTATAATGTTTTGGCAAATATAAATAATTTATATAATTTTGATTACGTGAAATGTTTGTACGAATAAAATTTCTCACTTGTTTATATCAATTACGAAAGTGGAGCAAACGGGAGTTATGAAGCAAAATTGGGGAGTTTGAGAAGCCAAAATTGCTCCACTTACCTCCAGCTAACTTAAATGACACTTAGATTGGCTAACGATGCGGAGATGTGTCCTGGAGTCATTTCTAATAATATCTTATAGTTTTTTTTTCTTCTTTGCTATTTAGCGAAAGTTGGACATTAATTGGCTTCTTTTCCTCACTTCGATGATGTTCTATGTAGCGTCTCGCATTACGGAGTTTCAAGCTGATGTCATCATTATTACCCAGTTAATAAGCTGTAGTAAGTTTGCTGCGAAACGATGAGGCTATTTAGTTTGTTTGTAATAATCATTCCTATGGTGAATAATGTGGAATACTTAATAGCTTATCAGGGTAAGTCGAAAAATATATTTTGATGAGCTTAGTGTACTTATTTATTTCAGTGTGAGATATTATAGCAATCATTAACGATTATTATTATTTAGAAGAGAGAAGTGTCTCATAAATTCTTTATTTATAATCTTAATGAAATTAGATCAGAGCATTATTTTCAATATAGTAATTGTTGATTTGCTGTACATTATTAATTTGCTTTGGACAAGAAAAATTCTAAATATAAATTAATATTGATGTTTTTATTTCTTATACGCACTTCGTTGACAGTAACATCTAGACCAAGTCCAAGAACCTGGGTGGTCTCATGGTAGGAGGGAAAGAGAGGGCAGCTTCTGTTGTGATAGTAGAAGCACCCGTAGGAAGAAGTCTGACTTGGCGACGTGACGCTGAAGAAGGTTCCTCATTGGCGTATCGTATGGGAGGAAACCCAGAAAACTCTCACCAGGTAGTCGGACTCATGAGTCAAGATGCTGAAGAACATCACAAACGCCATCGAGTCACCCGTGTTTTCAAACAGTGTCTACAACAAAATCGCCAGCGGACTTAACCTCCCCCCTAATGCTCACTAGAGGCATGCGTTGTCACTGAACTACGAGTAGAGCAATATTGATTCTATTCCTATTATTTGACTGACAAATGAGATATTTATAAATTCTTACAAGAAGATTAGTTACAAAGAATTCATTTGAGATGGCAGAAATTTCCCAGTAAGTAATATTTTTATAACACGAAGTACAGTATCTTCGCATGAAAACCTTTGCAGATAACATTCTTGAATATGAAGGTTCTAAACGACAAAAATTGGGGAATTTCCAAAAAACACTTTCCGAATGTTGATATAGAACTTTCTGTTGTACTGTATACAAATTTAATTAATTTTAAAGCAGGCCTGCAAAATACATTGAACTCGTTCCTATTTTACCGCTAGCTGTAACTAATGAGCCTGGAATGGAGAACTAATTCATTTATTTAATTATTCATTATTATCTATATTATCTATATTATTATTTTGAAATTGTTATCTATATTATTCCTTATATTTATTTTACGAATGAATTATAAAAAAGAAATATTACCACTCAGTTTAGTGAGTAATAACATTAAGGACCAATTTTTTTCGCCTAATTACTACACTGAGACAGAGAGAAAGAGATAAGTTCTTCATGGCAGCCTACGATTATTTTTAATCAGAATGGGGACTAATATAAGTAAAATAAGGACTAAAGGGGAAAATATCAAGGGTTTTACGTATAGAGACAGGACTGTAGGCAAAAGAGGGCGGCAAAGGGAAAATCTGGAAATAAGCATTACTGCTTTCCATCATGTTCTGGTAGTTTTAATCCCAGTAAGGAAATTTAATTATCGTTCAAAAACTCGCAGATGAGCTAAAAAAAAAAAAGTCAAGATATTTAATTATTCAGAAAATTATCGGTTTCAAGAAAAATAAAGATTAATAAATGAGATGAATCCCGACATCCATAATAGATCATGTGGTTATGCGTAGATGCAAAGAATTGTAGAAAGTTTTCGGTAGTTTTTCACCATGAATTGGAATAGAATATTCTTACATATAATCTGTATTGTCAATATATGTATTTGAAAATGAACGAAAAGAATATATTTCAGTCTTATTAATAAATATTTTAATTAGTTATTTCCTGAGCTATAGTTAAAATGAATGAATAATTATCAAAGTAAACATTTTTTTTTTCTGAAAACAGCAACCATTCTCCTTGTTATCACTAAAGTACAGCATTGTTACATAATAAACAGTAAGCAAAGTTTATTAGAAAAAAGTTTTTAATGTAAAAAACATGTAACTATATGCAAACTAAATAAAACGAAACAGGAAAAAAAATAAATGGCCTTTTTTAAAAATTAAATGAATAAGCAATGTTGATCTAACTTTTTAATAAATGTTTAGAATGTAGATGAATATGTAACATAAAATGTTTGAATTTTAAAAATTTCTTCTTATTAATATTTTGTAATTAAAAATACAATCTATTAATTAGTTTTATAAATAAATCATTTAAATGTTATTTGTGAATAAATGTCTTAATAAATAAATAAAATAATTAATTTAAAATAATAAATAATTAAAATATTAAATTTAATAAATGTCTGAATTTGAATGAAGATATTTTCAATAGATTTGTAATTAATTGCATATTTCTTATAGAATAAAATTTGGTATATTAAAAGTTACATATGAAAAAAATTACATTTTTGGACAGTATTTTCAATGGAAATAACATGCGCATTAGAAATTACACGCATTTTAGAAAATTTGTATCAAACTTAATATATTTTTTTAAATCTGTTAAAATTTAAATAAAAATATTTCAGATATATATTTTTAATAGAAGCAAATTTTCGACATTATAGTATAATGGACAATTAAATACTCTTGTTCTTGCAAGTTTATTCATAGTTTCCCAAATAAATCCTTACAGGTAGTTAAGCTAAAACATCAGTTTACTCATTCATGGAGACACCACGATACTTTCTTAATTTTACGCCGATTAATTTCCTGATTTTTTTTTACCCCTACAATTTCCACAGCAGTAAATAAAACTTTCTTACAAAATTAGCTTAGTTCCATGAATCGCCCCTTGTCATTTTCCCCTCCAATGCACTTCCTTCTAAGCCAATAAATTCGGGATCTTCGACAAAGGACTTAAAGAACAACACAAAAGAAGAAGTAGGGGTAAAAAATGAAATTTTTCCCTCCAACACAACACTTTCATCAACGGGCAAAAACCGTCGGTATAACGGGAACACCTTCAGCACCTGAACTCTAAGAGAGGAGATAAGGTCATGAGATCGAGAAGGAAGAAAGCTTTTGGGGGAAGTGTCTGACAAGAGATTTCTTGAAAAAGAGTAGACCTCTTTCGTCTCCCTAAGTATAATTAGGGAGGCAACGATCGTGTCATGTCCAACCATTAACGATCTAAGTTCTTGCTCTTCGTACTTTCCCCCACCCCCTTTTCAGAGCTAATGGTGGCGGTGTTCTATCCCTCCATGGGTGTCTAATAAAATGGATTGGAACGCGATTTTACTCTTCTTTGAAGATGTTTTTTTTTACTCTTTTTCTTTACGTTACTGTCCAGAATATGCATAGACGCACGTTCTGGTCAGAGAAACGTTGTTATGAGATCTAGTGGTATAAGAGTCCTTTAGGAATAGTTTTTAATTTTTATTCTAAATATATTGAAAGTAACATTGCAATAAATGACTCAAAAGGGCGCTTCAGAAAATAAGTATCAATTAATTTATTATACAGACATTTCAAGTAAAATGACTTGGTGAGATCTTGTATATAGTTATTTGTGATACAATCCATAATGCAAACGGGATTATCAATTATTTGTGATAGACCCGGAATAATTTTTGCTGCAATTTTTTTGTGTGGACACTTAATAAGAAATGCTAAAGAACTCTTGTGGTACCATTTTTAATTAAGCAATGTAAGTAAGTAACTTCAGGGTTTCCTTTAAGTCTCATTCTATTTAATGTGATTTCTAGTGTTAGGTGATTGAGGTGTTGTGTGCTACATTTATTTTTAAGTATTTTCCTGTAATCAAGGTAATTTTAACAATTTTGGGAGGAAAGTAGTACTCAAAATTCTTAATACAAATTGAATACGCATCTGGATCTTTCATTTTGCTACTTTCGATTGCTTTATATACGTATTCAGTTTTTTACCGAACAGAACGAGTATGTAAAAATATCTCCTTTCTTTGTTCTTTGTATTCATAATTAAGTTTTGGGTTTAGCACATATATACTCTGTAATCCGCGGATTATACGTCGAAAAACTTTCGAATTTTGTATTGCGGCTGCACTGGGCATTTTTTTTTTCCGCAGCTGCATAAAATTCAATTCTATAAAACCATCAACAATTTTTTTTTCAGAAAAACTTTTACAAAGCTTTGTGTTAAAGAAATTAAACAATCTTCTGAACATTTAAAAATGGCATACTGATTATGAGAAAATGAGCGGAGTAAGTTTTACAAAATGTATCAAAAATGCGACTTACACTAAACACCAATATGTGCTAGTGGAAGAAAAAGGCCTAAAAAACTGAATACAAAAATTCAGGATACTCTATAGAAGACTAAGTCAGAACATCTATAAGAAGGCAAAATCTTAATGCTGATTAAGATTTAATCTGTCTACCAAATATAAAGATTACAAATTACTGAAAAAATGTCAAGAATTTTTTGTTGTTTTCACTACAGTCTTAAATGCATATATTTTTCGCTTTCCTCTATTGTAAATTTATAATATAATTTTTCATAAAATTTTGGTATTAAAAAAGGTGTTTAAAAGTGAAGAATCTTTTTGTAACTTTTATGCCATGGGTTTAAAAAAAGACCTGATGTACGTCAAAAACAGGAGCGAATCGCACCAAATTAACTATATTAAAAACATGAATTGAAACTTTCTTATTTTTTTTGTTTCCATGTTTTATTATGTGTCAAATATGAAAAACAATACTTACAAAAAAAAAAAAAAAGGCCCGTTGTTTATAAGAGATTTTTTTGAGGGTTGAAAGTTAAACCTGTGGATAATTTTTGGCGCTGGGGCTTATTGACAAGAAATTAACTTGTTTTCACGAGTTTCTTGAATGTGACTTATAAGGAAAAAAATATTTACTAAATTTCTTCTAATCTGTGGAATTTTAAAGAATACTTCAAGTCCTAATATGAAAAAAATATGGAAAAAGCACTTATTACATAATTGTTTTAAGCAATTATTAATTAGAAAATCTTTCAACAAAATGAAACAGAAGTCATTAGATCTAGCAACGAGTTTATAAAACAATGTTTAAGTCTGAGCTTTTATCAAATACTTTCAATAATGACAATTTCGAATAAAATATTCAATACTTAATTATTATAATACTTCAATACTTCATATTATTTTAGATTTGTATAATTTCTTCAATAATCATACTTTTTAAGCATAAGGGCAGATATCTTCAAATTGTTACTTTGAATATGTTTGCATCGATGTGCAGGTGATGTAACCTAATATTGTAAGGATACTTTTGAAATACTTTTATACCTATACCTAATGTCTACTTAATATAACGGCATTTAACATACAAACAATAAAAAAAGCATAATTTTTCATCTTCTGAAAAAAATTAACTATTAAATATGAATTTATCTGCAAATAATTAAATACTAAATCATATAATTAAAATCTTTTTGTGATATTAGGTGTTGTTAAAATAAAAATATGTTGTGTAAATTCTTGTAATTTCCAATACAAACTAAATCGAAAAGGAACTATGAGGCTCTCTAATAAACACATAGTACTACAGCTTATCACAACTATATACACTGAAGGGACAAAAGTCATGGGATAGCAATATGCATATTTTCAGATGGCAGTAGCATCGCGTAGAACAGGTATAAATGCGCAGTGCTTTCGCAGAGCTTTCATTTCTGTTCAAGTTATTCATGTGAAGAGGATCTGACTTGATGATGACCGCACGACGGGAATTAACAGACTTTGAACGCGGAATGTTAATTGGAGCTAGACGCATGGGTCATACCATTTCGGAAATCGTTAGGGAATTCAACATTCCCAGATCCACTGTGTCAAGAGTGTGCCGAGAGTAGGAAATTTCAGGCATAACATCCCACCATGGACAGCTCAGTGGTCGACCGCCTGCACTTAACGACCGAGACCGGCGACGTCTGCAAAGAGTCGTAAATTCTAACAGACAAGCAACACTGCGTGAAATAACCACAGAAATCAATGTGGGACGTACAAGGGACTTGTCTGTTAGAACTGTGTGGAGAAATTTGGCTTTCTTGGGCTATTCCAGCAGAAGACCGACTCGAGTGCCTTTACTGACAGAACGACATCGCTTGCAGCGACTCTAGTGGGCACGTGAGCATATCGGTTGGTCCCTAGATGAATGGAAAACCGTGGCCTGGTCCGATGAATCACGATTTCAGTTGGTAAGAGCTGATGGTAGGGTTCGAGTGTAGCGCAGACCCCAAGAAGCCATGGACCCAAACTGTCAGCAAGGAACTGTTCAAGCTGGTGGTGGCTCCGTAATGGTGAGGGCTGTTTTTTCATGGCATGGACTTGGTCCTCTGGTGCGACTGGACCGAACATTGACTGGAAATGCTTATGTTCAGCTACTTGGAGATCACTTGCAGCCATTCATGGACTTCATGTACCCAAACAACGATGGGATTTTATGGATGACAATGCGCCATGTCACTGGGCCACAACTGTTCGCGATTGGTTTGAAGAACATTCTGGACAATTCCAACGAATGATCTGGCCACCTAGATCGCCCGACATGAATCCCATCGAGCATTTATGGGACATCATCGAGAGGTCTGTTCGTGCCCAAAATCCTGCACCATCAACGCTTTCACAATTATGGACGTCTATCGAGAAGCATGGCTCAATATTCCTGCAGAAGACTTCCAACGACTTGTTGAGTCCATGCCACGTCGCGTTGCTGCACTTCGCCGAGCGAAAGGAGGGCCGACACGATATTAAGAGGTATCGCATGACTTTTGTCACTTCAGTGTATATAAATAATGCTGGCAAAACTCAATACGATTTTTTTTTTTTTAAATAATCTTTATAAAGACTAATTATAATATTAAATTATTTAATATATCACTTTAAATACTGATTTCCATTCCTTTACATTGCTATGAAGGCACGCATTAATTCTCATTTTGATTAGAAAATTAATGCATTTAAAGATAAAATGCTATCGGAATAATTTTAGAAAATTGCACTATAATATTTTCTTTCTTTTGTGGAGAAAGAAAATGAAATTTTAATTTAAATATTGCAATTCAAATATGATATATATTTTGACAAACCTTTTGTGAATAAATATTTAAATTATTATCATTTAATAGGATTTATAATGGTTACCTTAGTATAAATTAAATTTAACTATATTTGTATGTATTCCAAAAAATATTCCAATTCATAATTGTACTAAAAAAGGGAAAGTAAATGGAATATTTTTTAATAAATTACAATCGGGAATTATTTTATTTTAAATAATTTTTATGGTACTTATATTAACTTATGTTAGATAATATTTGTATGACAATATAGCATAAGAAAGAAAGTCATTAAATAATTCTCTCCTGAGCCTAAAATAAAGTCGTTAAAATAAATTTTCCGAAGGAAAGAAAAATAAACCTCTTTTTTTGACTTGTAAGCCTCTTGACTTATAATTTTTTAAATCATCAAATGTATGTTGATTTTTAGTTAATCGTCTTAATATTTTACGTAAACAAAAAATGATTTTATTGTTAAGGATGAAAATTTGAATTTCGTGAGTTTTTAATTCTTTAAATTTTTTCTTAAATAATACAGAACACGCAAATCTTAAAAACAGCCTTTACTAATAATTACCATCATTTCTAAACAAATTATGTATTTTAATAACTATTTAATTACTCAGTTCATTAAAGTAATAATTGGATCTAAAAAATTAATTGGTAGCGTGCAAATTTTCAACAATGTTAAATCTAAACAGTTTTAATTTTAAAAAATTCCAGCGTTTCACATGAATGTAAAAAAGGAAGGGAGGTGTTTACTTTTTTACTCATAGGTTAATGATTCAAAACTTATATGTTTAGATTTATTTTTAATAAATTATTAATTAGACAGTGACTTTTTAAATGCAATGATGAATAATTCAAAACCCATTTAAAATAATATAAGGTATCTTCTTTTCGCTTCTTTTAGATGTATAACTGCTTCAATACATTATTTATTCATAATGAAAACGTTCCCTAAAATACAAAATTTAATGTTTGCCAAAAAGTTATTATACATTTTAAAATAATTATTTTTAAAACATCTAATAAATATATTATATTAAAAACGAAGATGTAGATATTATCTATAAGACTGAATAATTAAAGCAAGAAATTACATTAATAACTAATTTTAATAATTTTTATTTAGATGGTTTAAAATTTGTATTACGTATATTAGTGTTTAACAATAACAACAGTAATATGTTATAAAGTTTTTAATTTTATTTCATAAATTCAAAGAAATAACATTTTTTTAATACGTATCAGAGTTACCACAATTATTATTTTTTTAACTTTATAAAGATATATTTTAATTAACATCATTTATGTATAAGCAGTGCTGTATTCTTTATTATAATTTTTTCATTCCTTAAAAACTACACTTAAAACTTATTTTTTATTTATTTTAATATTTTATATTATATATTCTATTTATTTATTTATTATTTATTTATTTTATTTATGTAGTAAAATTTATTCGGTGTAGATATATTTCGAGGAAAAAATGAAAACGAATTCATTAATTTGAAATAAAATGCACAATTTTTTTTTAATTTGTAAACTTTTTCTTATTATAATTTTTTCATTTCTTCAAAAAACTACATTTAAAATTAATTCATTTTATTTATTATTTTATATTATTTATTTTAATTAAATAGTAAAATTTATTCGAGGAAAAATTTGAAAACGAATTCATTGATTTAAAATAATACACATAATTTTCTTTTTTTTTTTTTTTAATTTGAAAGAAAAATTGTTTAACTACTAAGAAAAGAAAAAGAAAGCTAATCAAAATTTAATAATTTTCTGCATCGAATTTCAAATTATATTTAAATCACAAATGTCTTTATCAAGACACGAAAGTTGCACATGTTTTTTCCCCAAAGAACAACAAAGTTAAAATCTTATAAACATTTCCCATTCCTTAATAAAAACCCTCATGAAAATAATGAGGAAATTAGTAATACGTTATTTAACTTAGTTTTATCTTTATTGCACTATCCAACTCATAGAGGCTTTGCAGTTGTAACGAAATGGTGAAGTTAAATTTGGAACTATTTCTGTAAAGAAAAATAATTAATTTAGACAGTTAAAATGCATAAAACAAATTATTATTTTTCCACAGAAAACTTTCCATTTAATTAATTGGGTTGCTTTGCTTTTTATTAAAAGCATCAAATTTGTTTAAATTGCTATATTCTGATTGAACTAGCAAATCAAAAAAGAAAAAATGGCTACTTCGTTGCAACTTTTAATTAACACGGATTTTAAAGTCTGCTATATGTTGAACGTTAATTGCAATTAGTTAATTGAATTTGTTCTTATCCTCTTTATATATGTAAATTACTAGTAGAGAAAAGCAAGTAAATAAGTTTAGTTTCAATGGAAGTATGATAAATCGAAAATATCTGTTCATTACTTTTTTCAAAATAAATTGTTTTATGTTTTAGACTTAACCTTAACACAGAAAGAATAAAAATAACTTTTATCTAGTGATGGAAAATAAAACTATTTCTAAATTTACATTTTTATATCTGCGTTTTCAGGCACATATTTATTACATTTCCTTTTTTTGTTATCTGCATTTTTACGTTATATTTTTACAAGAGGTTTTTGTGACCCAGAATGATTAAGTGGATATGGCGTTAGACTTCCATACGAAATGTTGTTAGAATTTTTGTAAGCATTTACGCCTCAGCTGACAGACACGAGACTGTAAATCTTTAGGTCGGAATGACATTCACCCCTAAAATGTCACTGATAGTATTCGTCTTAAATTATCGTGGTCCAATGTTGATGGCACTTCCTTGGCGGCTTGAGGGCCAATTGGCTAGCACTCTGGCCTTTGGTACCACAAACTTCACATTCGAATCCTGGTGGTAGCAGGTAGTTTCCCCTAATAAGTCCTCCCGGAAGCCACTGTCCTTATTCAGCAACACGGAGTCAAATCAGACTTCTATCTACTCCGCCACAACGGAAGTTCCTTCACCCCCCCTACCCTTCTTCCATGAACATTCATGGACTTGGTCTACATGTTATTTTTCTAATCCCACTTGATAGGTAACAAGAGTTATTATTACGCATAAAACTTAATTTTGTGAATAATGATTTTGCAAAATGTAGGTTAATATTACGCCATGGTGTCATCTTCCACCATAAATTATTACTTAATGAGAAAAATAATAATTTTTGCATTAAAAATAGTTATATTAAAAAATGGGTTATTTAGACAAAATCGTAATTAAATTTTATAATTATGCTAAGTACAATAATAATTTATAAACTAATGGCTCTAAAACTGTCTTAAAAAATACATTGTACCATAATTTCTAATTTCAAGAAGAACAAACATAATTATATAATTTTATGCTGGAAATTTATCGTTTATGTTTTGGCAAATATAAATTACGTATATCAATTTCGATTATCTGAAATGTTTGTATGAATAAAATTTCTCACGTATTTATATCAATTAAGAAAGTACATCTTCGACAAAAATGGCGTTATGAAGCAAATTTGTGGAGTTTGAGGAAGCCAAAATTGCTCCACTTACCTTCAGCTAACTTAAATGACACTTAGATCGGCTAACGATGCGGAGATGTGTCCCAGAGTCATTTCTAATAATTTCTGATGCTTTTTTTCTTCTTCTTTGCTATTTAGCCAAAGTTGGAGATTAATTTGCTTCTTTTCCACGTTGCTTTTCCTCGCTTAGATGATGCTCTATGTAGCGTCTCGCATTACGGGAGTTTCAAGCTGATGTCATCTTTATTACCCAGTTAATAAGCTGTAGTAAGTTTGCTGCGAAACGATGAGGCTATTTAGTTTGTTTGTAATAATCACTCCTATGCTGAATGATGCGGAATACTTAATAGTGTATCAGGGTATAAGTCGTAAAATATATTTTGATGAGCTTAGTGTGCTTATTTCTTTTGGTGTGAGATATTATAGTAACCATTAACGATTATTATTATTATTATTATTATTTAGAAGAAAAAATGACTCATAATTTCTGTTTTTATATTTTTAATGACATTAGATCATCGCAATATTTTCAATATAGTAACAGTAGATTTGATGTATATTATTAATTTGTGCTATACAAGAAAATTCTAAATATAAATTAGTATCGATGTTTTTGTTTCTTATACGCACTTCGTAGACAAAAACATCTAGACCAAGTCCAAGAACCCGTGTGTTCTCATAGGAGGTGGGAAAGGAGGATTTTATTCTGTTGTGATGGAGTACCCATAGATAGAAATCTGACTTGACTCCTTGAATCTGAAGAAGGAGGACAGTGCCTTCGGGGAGGACTTTTAGTGGGAATTTGGGTATCGTATGGGAGAAAACACGGAAATCTCCCACCAGGTAGTCCGACTAAGGAGGCAAGATGTGAGCCTCACAAACTGTATCGAAATTTTCGTTTTTTTTTAAACAGTGCCTACAACAATATCACCAACGATTGAACCTTAATATAAAGAATATTAAATAAATATTATGTATAAAAAATCTAATGAAGGAAATTAAAAAGAAATAAGCCAATAAGTAAAATTGAAAGTGGGCACACAAAAATTGAACAATGGAATAATATGTTGGTGTGTCTATTATACATAGAAATTTAATTTTGTGATTAATGATTTTACTGAATGTATATTGAAATTATGACGTGGTGTTCCATAATAGATTACTTTCTATTGAGAAAAGATTTAATTTTCGCACTAAGAATAATTATATTCAAAAATGAGTCATTTAGACATTATCTTAATTATATTTTATAACTATGCTAAGTACAACAATAATTTATAAGTTAAAGGTACTAAAACTGTCTCAAAAAATACATCGCACCATCATTTCTCATTTTCAAGAACAATTATACAGTCTTTTGTCGGGAAATTTTATCTTTTATAATGTTTTGGCAAATATAAATTACGTATATCCATTTCGATTACGTGAGACGTTTGTACGAATAAAATTTCTCACCTATTTACATCAATTACGAAAGTGGAGCACCTTCGCCCAAACTGGAGTTATGAAGCAAAATTGGGGAGTTTGAGGAAGCCCAAAATTGCTCCACTTACCTTCAGCTAACTTAAATGTCACTTAGATTGGCTAACGATGCGGAGATGTGTCTTGGAGTCATTTCTAATAATTTCTGATGCTTTTTTTTTCTTCTTTGCTATTTAGCGAAAGTTGGACATTAATTGGCTTCTTTTCGACGCTGCTTTTCCTCACTTAGATGATGTTCTATGTAGCGTCTCGCATTACGGGAGTTTCAAGCTGATGTCATCATTATTAACCAGTTAATAAGCTGTAGTAAGTTTGCTGCGAAACGATGAGGCTAATTAGTTTGTTTGCAATAATCACTCCTATGGTGAATGATGTGGAATGCTTAATAGTGTATCAGGGTAAGTCGTAAAATATATTTTGATGAGCTTAGTGTACTTATTTCATTTGGTGCGAGATATTATAGCAACCATTAACGATTATTATTATTTATAAGATTGAAATGTCTCATACTTTCTCTTTTTTATATTATTAATTAAATTAGATAATAAGATTAGATAATTTCATTTAAGTAATTATAATCATTAAGATTAGATAATTTCATTTGATAATTTCATTTTTTTCAATCGTAGATTTGCTGTACATTATTAATTTGTGTTGGATAAGAAAAATTCTAAATATAAATAAATATTGATTTTTTTTTTTGTTATTTATCACCACTTGGCTGACAGCAACGTCTGGCCAAGTCGAAGAACTGGTGGGGTTTCAAAGAAGGAGGGATAAAGAAGGGCATCTTCTGTTACGATGGACCTCCAGTAGATAAAAGTAGGACTTGGCACCGTGTCGCTGACTTTTACAGGGTAGGGTTGTCAGCCCTACGTCCCAGATCTACGTTCATATTAGACTAGGACTTATGGCATAAAGTGAATTCCGAATAACTGCAAATAATTTTAAAAATTCTAATTTTTAAATTTAAATATTCTATATTTTTAATATTCTAATCAATATTTAATAAAAACTTAATAGTACACTTCTTGTTGTCGTATTCCTCATGTAATGGGGAAGCACCTTCTGTTGTGATGAAACACCCATAGGTTGAAGTCTGACAGACAACGCCTTCCGATCCGCATGTGCGTATCATCTAGTAGAAAACCCAGAAAACTCCCACTAGGTAGCCGGACTAACAAGACAAGTTGTGGAATATTACATACCCAATCGGGTCTCATCGCATTTTGAAAGAGTGTCTACAACTAAGTTTCGTTAGGGTGTGATCATTAGGGCGTAGGTTCAATTCGTTAGTGGGACACTAACGAATTGAACCTACGCCCTAATGATCACCAGTGGCGCACGTTCCCATTGAGCTACGAGTCGGGCAATATTCATGCAATTCCTATTATTTGACTGACAAAAATATCAGATAATATTAATATAAATATCAAATAACTCCTACAAGAAGATTAAATATAAAGAATGCAACTGCGATGGCAAAAATTTCTCAGTAAGAAATATTTTCAAAAGATGGGGTAGAGTATTTTAGCATCCAAAATACTCTAGAGGAAATAAATCTTAGAGGAAAATATTTGCTATGTCTATTGAATATTATATGATTTACGAATATTAAATTCCCTTACATTCATAAAAATTTCTATTTTATATTTTCCACTTATGTAAATTAATTTTGTCACTCTTGGTAAAAGAAAACTACTGTGATTTTTTTTTTTTTTTACAGAAATGTAATGATTTTATAAATAGATTAAAAGAAAATTTACTCATACGTTATCTTATTTACAAAGTAAAAAAACCGTAAGTGACTAACTAAACCATTACTGAGGTACAATTTAACATAATAATAAATTAACACTCTTTATTTGGAAATGCATTCTAATAAATAATTATTATTTGAATGCAATTTAATTATCTATTATATATTTGATAAATTAAAAAGTAAAATACAATTATGAATAAATAAAATTATAAATTATACGTATTAATTTACAAATGAATTTGTAAAAAAGTAATATTCAATCATTCTTGAACTAAACTACTAATAGAACTTTACGATATTGATATCCTTATTTGCTATATTATTTATAAAATTGCAATGTAATAAATATATATATATATATATAATTTAATCATTAATTATATTAAAATTGTTAGTTATATTATTTCTTATATTTATTTTACAAATGGATAACTTCATTTGTCAATAGAAAGAAATATTCAACAAAAAGAAATTTTCAACCAGTTGTCTTAAACTAAGCCATTCATAAAATTTTATGGTATCATAATACTTATTACTATATTATTGTGTAAATTCTAGAAAATAGCATGCAAGAGGAACAAAACTTAAAATCTTGTATTATAACATAAATAAATACCTGAAAATGAACTCGAACATAAATTTACAAATCAACTGCTTGATTATACTATTAACTTAACATTTAAACAGGGAAAATTCTCGAATACAGAATTACACCTTTGTCTTTAAATTCCCTAAATCTAGAGGGAAATAAAGGAAATGAGCCAACAGGACAGCAACTCCCTTTATCTAATTTCCCCCACAAATCGATTTCCATTCCCATTTAGCGAAGCAGGTGATAGATTTTCTAATGATACAACAAAGCGATGACATTAAAAATCGACAACTCATTGTTTGATTCTGAGTCCTTTCTCATCAAGGCACACAACTAACTGAATTATATCCGCTCTCCCATTAAAGTCCAGTTAATATTTGTGCCACTTAACCATTTCGAAGTCAATGTTCATTAAAATTGACGTCTCGAATTTTCCCTTTTGACGACAGATTGCTATCTGAACTCACGAACTCCGTTCAATTTCCTTTCGCAATTTCCTTCCTGGCATTTGCTTTTTCAACTTCAGCTACATTACTTCAGACCACTCATTTTAGTGAGTAATAACATTAAGGACCAATTTTTTTTCGCCTAATTATTACACTGAGAGAGAGATAAGTTCTTACTGGCAGCCCATGATTTTTTTATCTTGATGGGGACTTAGAAAGGGAAAAATATCAAGGGTTTTACGTATAAGGACAGGAATGTAGGCAAAAGTAGGGTGCCAAAGGTAAAATCTGGAAATAATCATTACTGCTTTCCAACATGTTCTGGTAGTCTTAATCCAAGTAAGAAAATTTAATTATCGTTCAAAAACTCGCAGATGTGCTAAAAAAAAAAAAGGTCAAGATATTTAATTAGTCAGAAAATTCTCGGTTTCAAGAAAAATAAAGAGGCAAAATGAGATGAATTCCAACATCCATAATAGATCATGTGGTTATGCGTTGATGCAAAGAATTCTAGAAAGTTTTCTTTAGGTTTTCACCATGAATTGGAATAGATTATTCTCACATATACTCTGTATTGTCAAGATATGTATTTGAAAGAAAACGAAAAGAATATATTTCATTCTTATTGAGAAATATTTTAATTATTTATTTCCCGAGCTGTGGTTTGAATAAATAATTAACAGAGTAAATTTTTTTTCTGAATGTAACAACCAATCTCCTCGTTATCACTAAAGTAAAATATTGTTACATAGTAAACAGAAAACAAAATTTGTTACAAAAATATTTTAACGTAAATATTATGTAACTATTAACAAGCTGAATAAAATGAAAGATAAAAAACCCCCAATATATAGCATTTTTTAAAAATTAAATGAATAATCAACTTTAATTTAAATTTTCAATAAATGTTTAGAATGTAAAAGAATACAAAGTTTACAAACTATACAAAGTTTGTTTGGATAATTACGAAATTTTTTGTTCAAATGTGTGCAATTAAACTGTTGTTAAAAACAATCTTATAAAGAATCTTAAAGGAAAATTTATTTAAAAACTGATAAATAATCTCGAAATTATTATCGAATAATAAATAAGGTTACAGCTTTATAAAAGATTCCTTTTAAAAAGGCTCATAATAAATAGGAAGCCTTTGTCCTCACGTTCAATAATCTCTTTAATTTTTTTAAAAATTATTATGTTATAATAAACCACTGCTTTCCTCAGAGATAATATGGATTTATTTATAAAAATCATATTTTATATACTCAACAGGGGTTTTGAAACATTATATTAGATAAATTACCTACTTTTAATAAATATTTGTTTATATTCTTTTTAATGCTTAAAAGGATTTTAAATTTTCTAGATTTTTCTGTTGCATAAATCTTTCAAAGGATTTTAATAATTTTACGAAGTTAGATAACATGACTAAAGTTTGCATTATATTATTAAGAAAATTTTAAATAACTAAAAACAGAATTAATTATTTTATAAATAAATAGTTTTAATGATATTTTAGCTATATTTAATGCAGAATCATTTTAAGTGACATATCCCATTTCAAAAACAAATGAAGCTGTAGGGTTTGTAAAAATTAAAAATTCCTGAATGTCTGTATTTGAATAAGATATATTCAAAAGATTTTTAATTCATTGCATATTTCTTATTTAAATAAAATTTAGTATATTAAATATTACATATAAAAAAAGACATTTTGGTCACAATTTTCAATATAACTGGAAATAAGATGCGCAATAGAAATCCCCCGCATATTAGAAAATTTATCTCAAAATTTGAAATATTTTAAATCTATTCAAACTTATATGCATATATTTGAAATTTTTTATATATTTAATGCAGCTAATTTTCAGCTTTATTTAATGGACAATTAAATGCTCCTGTTCAGGTAAGTTTATTCATAGTTTCCCAAGCAATTCCTTACATGTAGTTAAACTAAAACATCAGTTTACTCATTCATAGAGACACTACTATACTTTCTTAATTTTACGCCGATTAATTTCCTGACTTTTTTTACCCCCTACAATTTTCACAGCAGTAAATAAAACTTTCTTACCAAAATTAGCTTAGTTCCATGAATCGCCCCTTGTCATTTTCCCCTCCAATGCACTTCCTTCCAAGCCAATAAATTCGGGATCATTGACAAGGGACATGAAGAACAACACAAAAGAAAAAGTAGGGGAAAAAATGAAATTTTTCCCTTCAACACAACACTTTCATCAACGGCAAAAACCGTTGGCACCTGAACTCTAAGAGAGAGAGAGAGGAGATAAGGCCATGAGATCGAGAAGGAAGAAAACTTTTGGGGGAAGTGGCTGACAAGAGATTTCCTGAAAAAGAGTAGGCCTCTTTCGTCTCCCTAAGTATAATTAGGGAGGCAACGATCGTGTCATATCCAACCATTAACGATCTAAGTTCTTGCTCTTCGTACTTTCCCCACCCCTTTCCCCGAGCTAATGGTGGCGGTGTTCTATCACTCCATGGGTGTCTGATAAAATGGGTTGGGACGTGATTTTACTCTACTTTGAAGACCTTTTTTTTCATTCTTTTTCTTTACGTTACGGTCTAGGATATGCATAGGCGCACGTTCTGGTCAGAGAAACGTTGTTATGAGATCTAGTGGTGTAAGAGTCACTTAGGAATATCTTATTATTTTTATTCAAAATATAATGAAAGTAACATTGCAATAAATGACAGGAATAGGGACTATTATACTATCGCTTATTATACTTGTGTTATTTGATGATGATAATTATGAAATATTTGTGAAAATGTTCTAAATTCTTAAGTGATACAAAGAATATAGAACATTATTCTAGAATTTTTACTATAGAACATTATTCTAGAATTTTTACTATAGAACATTATTCTAGAATTTTTACTATAGAACATTATTCTGGAACTGTTTAATGTATAACATTCTTGAACTGTTTAATGTAAAACATTATTCTAGAACTGTTTAATATAAAACATTCTAGAAATGTTTAATGTAATACATTTTCCGGAACTGTTTAATGTAAAACATTATTCTACAATTGTTTAATGTAAAACACTATTCTAGAATTGTTTAATGTGAAACACTATTCTATAATTGTTTAATGTAAAACACTATTCTACAATTGTTTAATGTAAAACACTATTCTACAATTGTTTAATGTAAAACACTATTCTACAATTGTTTAATGTAAAACACTATTCTACATTTGTTTAATGTAAAACATTATTCCACAATAGTTTAATGTAAAACAATATTCCACAATTGTTTAGTGTAAAACACTATCCTAGAATTATTTAACGTAAAACATTATTCTAGAACTGTTTAATGTAAAACATTTTTCTAGAATTGTTTAATGTAAAACATTATTCTAGAATTGTTTAATGTAAAACATTATTCTAGAATTGTTTAATGTAAAACACTATTCTACAACTGTTTAATGTAAAACACTATTCTACAATTGTTTAATGTAAAACATTATTCTAGAATTTCTTAAGGGAGAACAATATTCTAGAATTGTTTAATGCAGAATATTATTCTAGAATTATTAAATACAGAACATTAAACAGTTCTAGAATATATGCTTAAATTATACAAATAGAATAACTATGGGATACATTATTGGCAGAATTTTTCTTGTTATAGAATAAATATAGTTTTGTATTCATTTTCTTATTGAAACTGAAATCGTATTTTCATATGTTACAAATATTACACGAGGTAAGTAACAAACAAATCAACAACAAAATCAAAGTTTTAAAAACATCAAATAAATTATATATTTTAAATCAAATAAAAATATCTAAAATACATTAAGCAAAAAATATTTATTAAATTTTTTTCGTTCTATGTACGTACAGAGAAATTTATAAAATGTTACTGGCAATTTGAATTTTTGGAAAACCTGTTGTTTTCTTAAACCTTTTAAGGCGTCCAAACCATAAGTAGTTTAGAAGTATGTGATTCGTATTTTATATGCCATTACAATGTGGTTGCAGTCTGATACTTTTTGAAAATAGATACAGAATATCATGTGGTTCCATTTTTACTCAAGGTAAATGAGAATGATGCTTGCTAATGAGAATGATTTTGGGACATCTTCATGTACAGTTTTCAATTATGATATAATGAAAGTTGTTTTGGAAGACTTTGCTGTGCATTTTTTTTTACTTGTCATTCCTGATAAAGATTACTAAAAGAATACTTGTGCTACCATAAGATATTTTTTTAGGATTGTACCTGAAGAATATCTTGCGGGTCATGATTTTATCATGTACCACAAGATGTATTATATTTATTATTTATTTAATTTTTATTATATATTGTGGTTCATGATGCTATATAAAGATATTAGAAAATACAGATTTTCTTATACTTATTCTTATAAAATTTAGATTTTATTAACATAAGTATGAATTGTATTAAATCATTTTCATTATATATGATTTATTATATATACTATAATGAAAATGAATTATTATTTGTTCATGCGAAATGAAAATAGCTAGCTAATACCAATCATGTGGTATAATGATAATAAATGAGAATAGCTTCAGAATAGTATGTGTATATTTTTTTTTTTTTTTTTTTTTTTACAGAAGTTACAAGTGAAATGACCTTGGGTGGCCTTGGTGATGAGACCTTGCATAGTTATTTGTGATACAATCCGTAATACAATCGGGAACAGCAATTGTTTGTGATAGATCAAGAATAATTTGTACTGCTTTTTCTTGTGAAGGTACTTAATAAGGAATACAAAACAAAATCTTGTCATCCTGTTTTTAACGAAGTGATTTAAGTAACTTCTGGGTTTCCTTTAATTCTTATTCTATTTAATGTGGTCTATGGTGTTGGATGATTGTGGGCTGTGTGCTACATTTATTTTTAAGTATTTTCCTGTATCAGAGTAACTTCAAAATTTCTGTGAGGAAAGTTCTACTCAAAATTCTTAATAGAAGTTGAACTTATTTGCAATATGATTTTTTTTTAATTTTGTTACTTTCGATTGCTTTGTATATACATTCCTTTTTTTGCCGAACGGAACGAATATGTAAAAAAAAATTCTTTTTTTTTACCTTTGCATTCGGAGTAATTTTAGAATATTGCACTATAATATTTTCTTTCTTTAGTGGAGAAATAAAATGAAACTTAAATTAAAGTTTTGCAATTCAAATATGATAAATATTTTTGAGTGAAAATTTCGTAAATTAAATATTTAAAATATTACTATTTAATAGGATTTATATTGTTTATCCTAGTATAAATAAATAAGATATAACTGTATTCATACGTATTCTACAAATAATTCAAATTCATGATTGTACTATAAAAATGAAACTAAATGGAATATTATATAATAAATAATTGAAATTATTTTACTTTAAATAATTTTTATGTTATTTATTTACAAATTAAATTAAATAATTCATACAATAACAATATGCCATAGGAAAGAAAGTCATTAAAATAATTTTCTCCTGAGCATAAAATACTTGTAAACTTTTTCTTATAGTTTTTAAGAAATGAAAAAATTTTAATGTTTAAAATTTATTTTATTTATTGTTTTATATTATTTATTTTTCTATTTAGTACATTATATTATTTTTTTTATTTAGTGTTGTATGCTATTTATTTTTTTATGTGTTTCATATTTATTTTTTTATTTAGCGTTTTATATAATTTATTTATTTTATTTAGTATTTTATATTATTTATTTATTTTATTTAGTATTTTATATTATTTATTTATTTTATTTAGAATTTTATATTATTTATTTATTTTATTTAGAATTTTATATTATTTATTTATTTTATTTAGAATTTTATATTATTTATTTATTTTATTTAGCATTTTATATTATTTATTTTTTTAATTTAACATTTTATATTATTTTTTTTTTAATTTAACATTTTATATTATTTATTTTTTTAATTTAACATTTTATATTATTTATTTTTTTTAATTTAACATTTTATATTTAATTTTTTAATTTAACATTTTATTTTATTATTTTTTTATTTAGTATTTTATATTATTATTTTTTTTTAGCATTTTATAACATTTATTTTTTTATTTAGCATTTTATGTTATTTATTTTTTTTTTTATTTGGTATTTTATATATATATATTTCTTTTTATTTAGCCTATTATATTATTTAACTTTTTTTTCTTAGTATTATATTATTATTACTTTTTATTTAGTATTTTATATTATTTATTTCATTTATATAGTAAAATTTAATCGAGGAAAAATTTGAAAACGAATTCATTGATTTAAAATAATACACATAGTTTTCTTTTTTTTAAATTTGTATGAAAAATTCTATAACTATTAAAAAAATCAAAAACTAAATCAAAACTGAATAATGTTCTACATCGAATTTCAATTTATTTTTAAATCACAAATGTCTTTATCAAGAAATGAAAGTTGCAAATTTTTTTTTTCATCCAAAGAACAACAAAGTTGATAGTTTCAAAGTCATTGAAACTATCCTCTCATAGAGGCTCTACAGTTGTAACGAAATGGCTAAAGTTAAATTTGGAGCCATCTATGTAAAGAAAAATAATTAATTGAGACAGTTAAAATGCATAAAACAAATTATTTTTCTACAGAAAACTTTCCATTTAATTAATTGGGTTGCTTCGCTTTTAATTAAAAGCATCAAATTTGTTTAAAATACTATATTCTGATGAAACTAGCAAATCAAAAAAGAAAGAAATGGCTACTTCGGTGCAACTTCTAATTAACATGGATTTTAAAGTCTGCTATATGTTGAACGTTAATTGCAATTAGATAATTGAATTTTGTTCTTATCCTCTTTATATATGTAAATTACTTCTTGGAATCTTGTACAGAAAAGCAAGTAAATAATTTTATTTTCAATGGATGAATGATAAATCGAAAATATCTGTTCATTTCTTTATTCAAAACAAATTTGTGTATTTTAAGCTTAACATTAATATAGAAATAATTAAAAAAACTTTTAGCCACTGATGTAAATTTAGAAATAGTTTTATTTTCCATTTTTAAATGTATTTCAGAATGACACGAGTGGATATTGCTTTAGACTTCCATGTTAAAATCAGTTCGAATTTATGCAAGTATTCGTGTCTCAGGTGGTAGACATTGGGCATGATAAATCTGTGAGTTGGAAGTTATTCTGTTGTTCTACTGGAAGAAAGAAGGGTGTAAACCCTTAAGATGTCAATAAAAGTATTCGTTTTAAATTTCAGCAACACGGAGCCAAGTCAAACTGCTACTTACGGGTGTTCCATCACAACAGAAGCTGCCCACCCCTTTCCCTTCTTCCATGAGAAATCAAGGACATGGTCTAGGTGTTGCTGTCCACCAAGCGGGATAACCGCGTGGTATACCAAGTGGTCTACATGTTATTTTTCTAATCCCACTTGATAGGTAACAAGAGTTATTTTTATGGTTAAAATTTAATTTTGTGTTGAATGATTTCATTGAATGTAGGTTAATATTACGTAGGTTAATATCACCTGCCATCATAAATTATTGTCTAATGGAAAAAATAATAATTTTCGCATTAAAAATAGTTATATTCAAAAATGGGTTATTAGGCATTATCTTAATTATATTTTATTATTATGCTAAGTACAACAATAATTTATAAGCTAATGGCTCTAAAACTGTCTCAAAAAATACATTGTACATAATTTCTAATTTTAAGAAGAACAAACGTAATCATATAGACATACGCTAAAAATTTTAACTTTTATAATGTTTTAGTAAATATAAATTATATATATCAATTTCGATTATGTGAAATGTTTGTACGAATAAAATTTCTCACCTATTTATATCAATTACGAAAGTGGAGCATCTTCGCCCAAAACTGGAGTAATGAAGCAAAATTGTGGAGTTCGAGGAAGCCAAAATTGCTCCACTTACCTTCAGCTAACTTAAATGACACTTAAATTGGCTAACGATGCGGAGATGTGTCCTGGAGTCATTTCTAATAATTTCTGATGCTCTTTTTCTTCTTTGCAACTTAGCTAAAGTTGGACAATAATTGGCTTCTTTTCCTCACTTAGCTGATGTTCCATGTAGCGTCTCGCATTACGAGAGTTTCAAGCTGATGTCATCATTATTACCCAGTTAATAAGCTGTAGTTAGTTTGCTGCGAAACGATGAGGCTATTTAGTTTGTTTGTAATAATCACTCCTGTGGTGAATGATGTGGAATACTTAATAGTGTATCAGGGTAAGTCGTAAAATATATTTTGATGAGCTTAGCGTGCTTATTTCTTTTGATGTGAGATATTATAGCAACCATTAACGATTATTATTATTATTATTATTATTATTATTATTTTGAAGAGGGAATTGTCTCCTAATTTATTTTTTTTTAATACTTTATAAGAAATTAGATTTTCGCATTATTTTCAATATCGTAATAGTAGACATGATGTACATTATTAATTTATACTAGACAAGAAAAATTCTAAATATAAATTAATATTGATGGTTTCGATTATTAACCCCACTTGTGTGACAGCAACATCGTGACAAGTCTAAGAACCCTTGTAGTTTCATAGGGGAAGGGTAAAGGGGGGGGCTCTTCTGTTGTGATGAAGTACCCGTAAATAGAAATCTGTCTTGACTCCGTGAAAATGAAGAAGGAGGACAGTGCCTTCGGGGAGGACTTTTAGTTTGAATTTGTGTATCGTATGGGAGAAGACACAGAAAACTCCCACCCTGTAGTCCAACTAATGAGGCAAGATGCTGAGCATCACAAACGATATCGACTCTCCTCGTTTTTTTTTAAACAATACCTACAACAATAACACCAAAGATTGAACCTCAATGTAAAGAATTTTAAATAAATATTATGCACAAAAAATCTATAGAAGGAAATAAAAAAGGAATAAACCAATAAGAAACATTGAAAGTGGCCACACAAAAATTAAACAATGTAATAATATGTTGTTGTGTCTATTATGCAAAGAAATTTAATTTTGTAATTAATGATTTTACTGAATGTAGGTTGAAATTACGCAGTGGTGTCATCTTCCACCATCAATTGTTTAATGAGAAAAATAATGATTTTCGTAATAAAAATATTTATATTCAAAAATGTGTCATTTAGACATTAGCGTAATTATATTTTAAAAATTATGCTAAGTACAATAATAATTTATGTCCTAATGGCCGTAAAACTATCTTAAAAATACATTGTACCATAATTTTCAATTTTAAGAAGAATAATTATATAATCTTATGCTCGGAGTTTTTTCTTTTAAGTATTATGTTTTGACAAACATAAATTATTTATATCAATTTCGATTACATGGAATGTTGGTACGAATAAAATTTCTCACCTATTTATATCAATTACGAAAGTGGGGCAACTTTGCCCAAAACTGGCGTTATGAAGCAAAATTGTGGAGTTTGAGGAAGCCAAAATTGCTCCACTTACCTTTATCTAACTTAAATGACACTTAGATTGGCTAACGATGCGGAGATGCGTCCTGGAGTCATTTCTAATAATTTCTGATGCTTTTTTTTCTTCTTTGCTATTTAGCGAAAGTTGGACATTAATTGGCTTCTTTTCCACGCTGCTTTTCCTCACTTAGATGATGCTCTATGTAGCGTCTCGCATTACACGAGTTTCAAGCTGATGTCATCATTATTACCCAGTTAATAAGCTGCAGTAAGTTTGGCTCGAAACGATGAGGCTATTTAGTTTGTTTGCAATAATCACTCCTATGGTGAATGATGTGGAATGCTTAATAGTGTATCAGGGTAAGTCGTAAAATACATTTTGATGAGCTTAGTGTACTTATTTCTTTTGGTTTGAGATATTATAATAACCATTAACGATTATTATTATTTAGAAGATTGAAATGTCTCATAATTTCTCTTTTTTATATTATTAATGAAATTAGATAATAACATTATTTTCAATATAGTAATCGTAGATTTGTTGTAGATTTGTGTTGGATAAGGAAAATTCTAAATATAAATATTCATGTTGATGTTATTTATCACCACTTGACTGACAGCAACATCTGGACAAGTCGAAGAACTGGTGTGGTTTCATGAAAGGAAGGAAAAATGGGGGCAGCTTCTGTTACGATGGAACACCAATATGTAGATTTCTGACTTGGCTTCTTGACGCTGACTTTTTACAGGACGTTGACAGCCCTACTCTAAAGTTTTACAATCATATTTGACTAGGACAAGGGGATTAAAGTGGAATTAAAGAGGATTTAAAACAACTGCAAATAATTTTAAAAATTCTAATTTGAAATTTATATATTCGACTTTTTATAATCAAAATTTAATAAAAACTTAATAGTACAATTGTTTTTGTCGTATCCTTTATGTAATGGAGAAGTAGCTTTTGTTGTGATGAAACACCCGTAGGTTGAAGTCCGACTGCTTGTCACTGATGGAGGACAATGCCTTCTGGGAGGTCTTTCAGAGGAAACTACCCCGCATGTGCGTATAATCTAGGAGAAAACCCAGAAAACTTCCACCAGGTAGCCCACTCACGATACAAGATTCTGGACATTACATACCCAATCGAGTCTCCTTGCGTTTTGAAAGAGTGTCTGCAACAAAGCCACTAGCGGATTAAACCTTCGTCCTAAAGCTCACCAGCGGTGCTCGTGGCCACGGAGCCACGAGGCGGGCAATATTGACTTAATTCCCATTATTTGACTGACAAAAATATCAGAAAATATCAATATAAATATAAAATAACTCCTACAAGATTATTAAATATAAAGAATGCAACTACGACGGCAGAAATTCTCAGTAAGAAATATTTTCAAGAGATGGGATAGAGTATTTCCGCATGAAAACATTTACAGATAACATCTTTGCATATGGATGTTCTAAAAGATAAAAATTGGGGAACTTGCAAAAAACTTTCCGAATGTTGATGTAGAACTTTTTGTTGTACTTTTTAAAAATTCAATTCATTTTAAAGCATGACTGCAAAAGATATTGAACTCGTTCCTGTTTTAACGCTAGCTGTAACTAATGAGCCAGGAATGGAGAACTAATTGGATTTCAGCGAAACTAAAATTAATCAAATGAAACATTTCAATAACTCATTATAATAGATTTACCTCCATTTCGCATATGTGACATCTACGTGCAAAAACACAACATTTGATTTTGTTGTTGTTTACTTTGTTTAAGGCGTATTTTAAACACTAAATACCTATGTTGCACATTTATATGGTTTTAAAATAAATTTAGAAAAATTT
>BPLQ01005222.1:0-38307 GCA_021605075.1 Caerostris darwini
ACACATGATTCTATTAAAATAAGCAACAAATAATATTTTTCCTTACTCGATATAAAAATTATAATTCGTACCATAAAAATATTTATAAATTTATTCAAAAGAAAAAAAAATTAATCTCACATTGATTGCCTATAAAATATTGCTTATAAAATAAATGAGCAAATAAATGCCTATAAAATAAAAGAATAAAATGAAAATATTATAAAACAATCATATAGTTTAAAATTCTAAAATCGTTAGTGTAAACTGCAAAAAGAGTAACATTCATTAAAATGCAACATTAAATGTATAAATGGAATGGTCATAAATTTTTATAACAATAAAGTATCAAAATGCTGTTGTATATAGCATACTACAATTTTAATTTCTTATGCGTACGCATTTGTCTTGTTAAACGACATCATTGTGAGAAACTTCTTCCACAGTGGGGTTTTCTTTGGAATGTCTCAATGAATGCCTTTTCAAAGTGCAATTGTGAGTAAATTTCCGATTGCAAATTCCACACTGAAATGGCTTTTCATTCGTGTGGATACGCGAATGAGTTTTCAAATTGCTGTTCGTTAAAAATGTCCTCTTGCAAACTTCGCACTCGTAAGGCTTTTCGTTGGTATGAGTTCGGTAATGGCCACGTAAACCACTTTGATGTCTAAATTTTCGTTTGCATACTTCGCATTCAAAAAGCATTTCTTTCGTGTGCGTAAGAAAATGAGACTTCAAATGTGACTTTTGAATAAAATTTCGTTTGCAAATCTCACACGCATAATTTTTCACTCCGGAATGAGTAAATGAATGAGTCTTTAACTTTTCTTTTAGTGCAAATGCCCTGTTGCAAACGTCACATACATGTGGCTTTATACCTGTGTGAATACGCACATGCCGGGATAAATCGCTTTTCTGTCGGAACCCTCTACCGCATGTGTCACAATTGTAATTCTCTTGTTTTGCGTTAATGCCAGATGTTGACATGGTTGGAAGTTTTATGAGAAATTATATGTAAAAGAAAAACACTAACAATATTTCAGGTTGAATTCAGCGGGATGCTTGTGTAACTGCGTATTTTGGTTCTTGTTAATGATTCTTTTCAGCTGTTGTCCACTGAAGTTTCTAATATTCTAAAAAAAAAAAAAAATTCGATAGTAAGAATCAAAGTAATATTGATATTGTTTAAATAGTAAACACTAAAATTTATTCATTTCCGGTTTTTATTTTTCATGAAATATTTTCACTGATAAAAGGTATTATTTATGAAACAACAACCTCCTTTAAAGAAGGCATGCAAAAATATTACGAAATTTCTTGTTAGTATTTCGCAATTTTCCAGAATTATTTGTTGGTCTAAGAAAATCAAACGCCGGTTTTTATTTAAAATGGTTCACTTTAAATACTGAAGTAGTATTTGAATGTTTTAATATATATGGATCTGATAACATTTCATTTTATTTCTGGCGTTAAACATATTTCTAAAAACTTTTATTGTCACATTTGTTTACTGAATTGTTATTAAGTATTACGAAATATTTAAATCACCTCATTTAAAGTCTCGATAAGTAAAAAATGCTAACATTATTCAGTTTGTAAACAACCTTTTACTCAACACATACTACAGTATATCTATAATTAATTAGCAGACAGTGCTAATTGCCGCAAACCATCGGAACATTTATGTTCTGATCTCGTTAATTACAAAAATTTCATACCATCGAGCCGTAAGTAGTAGTTTAGTGTTGTTCATAAATCATTTTGAATTCCAATTTCAGGAGCAAATATTAAATCATTATATATTAATTACTAGTAGAACATATAAGAAACATTCCAACAAAGAAAATCGCTTAAACCAATGCACATATACTATATCTTGAAAAACTGAAAATATAATTTTGAGTTTGCGTTAAGAAATTTGTGGGAGAATCATTTGAAGTAGAACAGTAAAGAGACAGAAAATTCGTGTTGGCATTTGGAATTTGATCATTTAGTTAAGGGTAGGCGGATGGCCAATTGGCTTGCTTTCAGAACGTTGGTACCACAGGCTTCAGGTTCGAATCTTGGCGGTGGCATGGATGTTTGTTAGTAGTTCGATATCAACGTTAAATTCTAGGTCCCTATCTAATTAGTGCACAAAATGACTGGAGAACGACAAACCAAGCCATTCAGTTAAGGAGAAAAGTAAATCTTATACTGAAATTGTAAAATTTGATGTGTTGGCTAAAGTATAGTAAAAAACCACAAAGCAACTGGACAAATTTTAACAAACCTTATAATGAATGATCAACGATTTTGATTGATCGTGGAGCTTGAGAAGTGGTGGAAAATGGGATATAATTAGAGATTGTCCTAAAATAAATTAAGGGAATATGTGGCAGCGATAAATATTAAGATTATAAATGTCAAATCCGTACGTAGATTCCTCGGATCTCAAGGATTCCATGAAAGACTTCTATGAAGAAACCACTCATTTCCACAAAAAGTTAAAACACCATTTATGAATATACTACTGTGCCCAAAAAGTAAGACCAATTATTTTTTTTTTCAAACACTCTTTAATTATTCTTCCAAATTTATTTCATTGTCTTCAAAGTAATCCCCTCCGGACACAATGCCCTTATGCCAACTTTTTTTCTAATCCTCAATGCATGCTAAAAAGTTATCGCAAGGATGGCCTTCACAGCGCACAGCGATTCATGTTGAATCTCTTCAATCGACTCAAAACGGTGTCCCCAGAGTGGTCTTTTGAGTTTAGGGAATGGCCTGAAGTCGTACGGGATGAATACGGTGGTTGCGGAACGATATGGGTTTCTTTTTGGGAAAAAAGTTACGAAAAATCAATGCAGTGTGAGCTGGCGCATTCAGTGTTTTCAGTACCAATCGAGATTCGACGCGTTTGAGGCTTACAATGGAATCGACCGATCCTTTTGAAATTCCAACATCATCAGCTAGATCTCTAATTGTAAATCCACTGTTTGAGAGCTCTAAATCTTTAATGTCTTTGGCGTGAGCATCGTCGGTTAAAGTCGATGGTCGACCAGAAGTCTCTTCGTCTTCAACGCTTTCTCTGCCTTCTTTGAACCGTTTATACCACTTGTACATATTTCTTTCCTATATAGGAATGCTCTCCGATTGCCTTCTGCAACATTCTATACGTTTCCACAAACAAAATTTAATGCAGGTTCTTTGCTCAATTAATTCAGATATTTAAAAAATTGCCGGAATCGGTTTCAGCGTCTCACAAAACCAAGCGTAACTCAAACACTAATGAATATTTTGACGTCCCATTTCACACAGACGTCAAGGACAGTGCCAGAAACCTAAAAAAGAAAAAAAAATTGTAATTCCATACGCCCCGAGAATTTTAAAGTAAAAATTGGTCTTACTTTTTGGACTCAGTAATATCTATGAAAGTTTTAATTTGGACGAAATTCTATCATTAAAAATTTTTTTAAATTCAGCTTCCCAGTAAAGATTATTTGGGCAAAAATATTTCGCTATGTCGAAGAAATCATGATTCCAAGAATGTTGAAGGTTGCTTTCATGTGTTAAGAAATTCACCTTTATTGGAAGTACAATGGATCATTAGGAAAAACTGAACATATTGCTAGATAAAGTTTAAGTTAAGTCTAGATAACGTTCAGACATCTGTTGACAGTGATCCGTTTCGAAGCCAGTGGATCTTTCAGCATGACAAGGATGCAAATCACAAAGATAGTCTGAGGACTAACAAAATACATTTACTGATCCATACTCCTCCTCAATCGATAGGTTTGTAATCCATCGAACGCATATAAAAATAAATTTGTTAGATAATTAGAAAATACAGTGACGAGATAAAGGTTTCATAAAAAAAAAAGACAATGATGCTTGCTGAAAACCTTTTCTTAAATTACTAACTATTAAATTAAACACTAAATGCTACATAAAATCTTATTACTTCAATGCATAGAATATTACAAGCCATCATTATTTCATTGGCCAAATTGGACATTATTAAATTTTCTAATTGTTATGTTAATTTTCCATGAAATGTCTTTACATAACACCATTTTCTTAAATTAAAAGACATAATTGAATCGCATTTTATATAATGTAAAATGATTCCTGATTATATATTATGTTATTGAATAATAAATGCAATTTTTGAGTGTATGTTGACGTTTAATAGACGGATTGTAAGCTATCTTTTGAAGAGTGGATATTAATCATTTTCCTTCTTTGGTTCCTTTTTCTTAGTTTTTAAAGATTGATGTTTTTAAGTCTTCTCTATTACCATAAATTACTTTAGATGAACAGTATTAAAGAATTTAAAAATCTATATCGAATTTTCATTTTTGTAAGTAAAAAAGGGTATATAATAGGAATAAATATAATCATTTCAATTACTTACAGAAATACTGTGAAACCATAGAAAAATTATCGATGATGGCTATTTTTTAATCTATGCACAGGAAATTTAAACACAACATAAATTTTAAACAAAGTTTAGAACATAGTTACAAAATTGCATTTGCTGGTTATATTTGAAATTTAAAAACCAAAATAAATTTTAAGCGTTTAAAAAAAAATTTAGAATATACAGCATATTGAATATTATTATTTTTAGAATTAGAATACAATATTATTATTTTATCATATATTTAGAATATATATTTAGCAAATATAGCCGACTAAACTGAATTTGTCGGTTCTATTTGAAACCCACACTTCTATTAACAAATTATGTTAAGGTGATAAATGGCAAAGACATGTGTATTTAATGAATTTAATTTGTTTATGAGTTTGAAGGGTTTCTTTTGATTTAAATAAATATAACAAATTACCATTTATCTCACTATGAAATATCTTGCAACTTAGTTCGTGAAATTTCATAATAAAGGCAATTTTTAGGGTGTATGATGTTGTGTGATGGACTGTCGTTAAGCTGGTCTTCAAAGTGTGGAAATGGATCATTCACCTTGTTCCTTTTGTAAGGTTTCAGTCGTATTTGTATAACAATTTGTATATATATATATATATATATATATTTAATCAATATCCATATTAGCAAAAATCAATTTAATTCATTAGCTTTAAACAAATTGAAATTTTTGAATTTTATTCTTTTTAATGATTTTTCATTTTCTGCAATTAAGAAAGAATGTAGGAGTAAATTTAATCATTTCATTTAAACAGAACACGCTGTTGTTGTGACTAATCCTCACTGTCCTGCAGTGCGGGACGGACATCCCATAAGTGATCTACACATGGATGAAGGGAAAGGGGGCAACTTCTGTTGTGATGGAGCACCCGTAGGTAGAAGTCTGACTTTTTCTCCGTGAAGCTCCTACAGTAATACGAAACCGGGACCTACGCCTTAAAGTGAATTCCGAACCACTACAAACATCCATGCCACAGCCGGGACTCGAGGCCCAAACAGAACACATAAATAATACAACAGTTCAACCTCTAGAAATGTATGCAGAAAGGGATTATATTACAAAATGCATATATATTAAATATAATGGTTATCAAATTGCATGGGATCACCGTATCTTAAACCACTATAAATTTCAATTTAATATTTTTTTTCAACATATAGTAAAGCATTGAATTATCAAAGATCATGCAGTTGGTATTTTTAAAATTTAATAATGACGAAGCAACATTTTTCAATGACATATTATTCATATTTTGAAAACGCTGCTTGAGAAATTTAAACATTCAACTAAGTTTAGAACATAGTTACCTTTTTACGATTCTTTCCACAAAACATTTTTGTCAGTAGCCGATGAAGCTGGAGACTTAATTTACATCTTTCTAATTTACTATTATAAATAGTATAAAAAAACAGAACGAAGTTAAATAACACTAAGTTAACAGATGTTTCTATGAAATAAATAGCAAAAAACTCTTCAACAAACTAAAAGCTGGAAATGTCACTGTATTTTTTTTAATTTCGAATTTTCTTTCGCATATAAACATTATTCTAAGTACCCGAAATATATATTTACAAAACAATGCATATTTAAGCAGTATCTTATGACGTCATTCCCGATTATTAATTTTTTTTAATGCAAATACTACAGGAGACACAAACTGCTCTTCAATCTGAAGTATTTCATGCACATACAAAGAAATTTCTTTCAGAAAAAATACAGAATTTTCAAACAAAGCTATAGCAACTGGAGGCCAATAGAGATTCGAAACTATTTACCTGTAATTTCAAAGATTGAAAAACTTTTTCGTTGGCTGTGGCAATTTCTGTAAGACTCTTTCCTTAAATATCGGATTTTTTAAAAAAGATATAATGAACTGTTTAACCAACCTCTGCATTAGCATTTTTATAAGACTATGTTGCCACAACTTTTCAAGAATTCTCAGAAAATAAAATTCTTTAACTATCGAGGTCTTCATTTTGATTTGTCGCTCTGTGGTCACTTTTTTGCACACTAGAGTTAAGCAGACCGAGATCTACAGTTTAAAGTGGATTCTGAACCACTTAATAAGGGGCCTGAATGGTCGAGTGGCTAACGAAATTTCTTTCATTTTATAATTTTATTAAATAAATAATTCTTTTTAAAAAAGGGTATTTATCTTTGGTGCTTTTACCACTATGAGACCATGAAATGATGCCGAACAAGAACTTTTTGATTTGTATGTCACGTGAACACTTTTCCTCTCTTAACTGTAACCAACCGTACTTCGGTTTAAGAACTGTACTTCCTTGTTAGTAGTTAGCCGCGCTAAGATGCGCTTTCTCTGTCTGTATGTCTGTCTGTAAATTTTTGTATCTTCTCGTCATTAATATGCTGAAATAAAGTATTTAAATAAGAATATTGGAATGAATTGTCTGCAGCCCGCCTCTTTGGATATCTCTCTTCAATAATCCTGGAACTGGAATGGTAAGAAAAAGTTTATATGAACCTTTCTAGTTTTATTTTGGAGGATTGTTTTGGTGAGGTAAAATTTGGCATCCCTGCCGGGATTGTAGTCAGTTAATATTTAGATGAGATACTTTTAATTTTGAAATGGCGAGTGACGAAAATAGTAAAGAGAAATTATATTTGTTAAAAAAGAAACGGAGTGTTTCTAGAACATCCGTTACAAAAATTCTAACAAAATTAGAATCGGAACTATCGAACATTGAAGAAATAGATATTGATAAATTAGAAGAATTAGTTGAAATGCTAACTACTAAACATGACTCGTTGAAAGAGATAGATAACAAATTAGAACCTCTTTACGAAGTAGAAGATATTGAAACTGAAATTGAAAATACAGACGAATATGATGAAAAAGTTGCCCTGTGGAAATTTCGTGCAAATAAAAAAATTCGCTTGTTAAAAAAAGAATTGAGTGAAAATAAATGCGAAACACTTTCCGAACAAAATAAAGAATTAAATGAGTCGAAACAAGTGGATAGTGTAAGAGTAAAATTGCCGAAATTAAATATTTCAAAATTTTATGGTGATATCAATCAATGGCTAACGTTTTGGAATAGTTTTGAATCTGCCATTCACAATAATGATTTATTAAATAAAGTAGATAAATTTAATTACCTTAAAGCTCATTTAGGTGGTACTGCTTTAAATACTGTAGAAGGTTTTTCTATTTCTGCTTCTACATATGATTCGGCAATTAATTTATTAAAAGAAAGATTTGCAAGAAATGATCTATTGATACATACTCATATGAATAATATTTTAAACATAAAATCATTGAGAAATTCCAACGATATTTGTTCTTTTAGAAAATTCTATGACAAAATTCTAACAGAATTAAGAAGTTTGGAAAGTTTAGATTTGAAAACAGAAAATTATTCCGCAGTTCTCTGCCCAATAATTCTAAAAGCCCTTCCTCAAGATATTCTTATAGAATATAATAAAACTGAGAATGAAAATGCTTATAATAATATCGAAGAACTACTGAAGTTTTTAGCTTTGACCTTGAGATCGAGAGAACGCGCAGTCATGATGAGCAATAATTTCGCAATCACTTCTGATTTTCGACCTCGGCCCTTTTCGCCTCTCGATAAAGTAAACAACCGCGGCTCAAGAAGTAATAAATTAGGCTGGGAAAGAATTCCTTCAGTAGCAGAATTAGTTTCGACTAATGTTAAAGAAAGAAATAAAAATATAACAAATTGCGTTTTTTGTGAGTCATCGGATCATCCTAGTTCTACTTGTGAATACGCAATAAATTTGTCTATTGAAGAAAGAAAAATATTTTGATGAAAAAGGGAGCTTGTTTTAAATGTCTTGAAACTAAAAAACATATTTCTCGATTTTGTAAGAGTAATGTAATTTGTTCCCACTGTTCAGGAAAACATTCTTCGATCATGTGCTTTTCAAAATTTAAACAGAAACAAATTAATAAAAATGAATCTTCAGAAACTACTGTTCTTACCAATCAGTCATCTTTGAATGAAGTTTATTTACAAACATTAGTAGTTCGAATCCAGAATAAAAACTTAGAACATTATATTCGGGTAATTATTGATACTGGATCACAAAGAAGTTATATATCAAAATTTGCTGCTGAAAATATGGGTTTTGATATAAAAGGAGAAGAATTGATTACTCATGGGCAATTTGGAGGAACAGAAATTACTGAACAATAACCGTTATATGATACAATTAAGTAGTTTAGATAAAATGAATAATATCAAAATAGAAGTAATGGATCAAAACAAAATTTGTGCATCAATTCCAAAAAGTAGAAGTTCAGACTGTTTAAATGATTTAAAAGATAAAAGAATATTTTGAGTGATATTTCGTCTAAAAGCAAAATTTGCTTGCATGAACAAGATACTAATGAGATTCATGTTTTATTGGGGGCAGATGTTGCAGGAAAATTATTTACAGGAAAAGTGGAACATCTTCCATGTGGATTAGTAGCTGTTCAGACAATTCTGGGATGGACAGTAATGGGAAAAATTTCTGATGCTAAGTTAGATAGTTCTCTTCTTGTTCTGTCATTACACATAAATGATGCTAAAATTACAGACTTATGGAATTTAGATTCGTTGGGTATTTTAGATCCTAGCGAAAAGCAATCGAAAGAAGAAATGCAGAAATTAGTTTGGGAACATTTCGAATCAACAGTTAGCAGAGAAAATGACGGAAGATATATAGTATCTCTTCCTTGGATAGATAGATGTCCTTCAATTCCTGATAATAAATATTTGGCTCAGAAACGTTTAAAAAATACTGTTAAAAATTTGAATGCAAACAACTGTTTAGTAGAGTATGAACAAGTGTTTAAAGAATGGGAAGAAGAAGATGTTATCGAAGAAATAGTACCTGATCCAAATTGTTATGAAGTCTCAAGTGTACACTATTTGCCGCATCGAGCTGTCATAAAAGAAAATTCTACTACCAAAATAAGACCAGTTTTTGATGGTTCAGCTCGTGTTAATAACTGTATATCTTTGAATGACTGTATTGAAAAAGGACCCAATCTCATTGAACTGATTCCAGCTGTTTTGAATCGATTTAGGTTGGGTAACATCGGTGTCACTGCAGATATTCGTCGAACAGTTTTACAAATATCTTTACATGAAAAGGACAGAGACTATTTACACTTCTTATGGTGGATAGAAGGTGATCCTGAAAAGAAATTAGAAAATTATCTGAAATAACTTCATGGAAATTTGTACCTGGTCATCAAAATCCAGCTGACCTTCCCTCACGAGGTTGCAATGCCGAAGAATTAGTGAAATCTCAATGGTGGGAGGGACTAGTTGGCTCTATCAATCTTTTGAAAAATGGCCTACTTCTGAAGTGTTTCCTGATTTAGAAGTTGTTAATTCGGAAAAAAAGAAAAGTTGTTATATCTGCATCTAATATCGAAACTGAAACTTTTGAATATTTTTAAGAATTTCGTCTTACAAAAAGATCGTAAGAATTATGGGGTGGATACTTCGTTTCATCAACAATATTAAGAAAAGGGTAAATGAAAGAACTTTTTGTAACTTAAGTGTTGAAGAATGTGATAAAGCGGAGAAAATAATTTTAAGAAAAGTTCAAAGAGAATGTTTTGAGAAAAACAGAAATCTTTCAATGCAGACCTATTTAGATCCAGATGATCTCCTTAGAGTAAAGACAAGAATTATACAAAGAAAAGATCAAGAAAGTTTTCGATATCCAATTTTGCTACCATCAAAGCATCATATAGTAGACAAATTAATATTTGACAAGCATGTTGAACTTTGCCATGCAGGTATACAAGTCTTGATGTCTACGTTACGAGAAGAATATTGGATTATAAAAAGCAGAAAGACTATTCGTCAAGTCATTAGAAACTGTCTCCGATGCAAAAGATTTTCCATACATCCTCTTCAATCTATTAGTGCTCCACTCCCCGAAGATAGAATAAGAGAAGCTCAAGTATTCGAAGTCATTGGTGTAGATCTGTGTGGACCATTGTTTTTGAAAGACAACAAAAAATGTTGGATTGTCTTATTTGCTTGTGCTATTTTTCGTGCTGTTCATTTAGAACTTAAATTAGGCAAGATGAAAGGTGTGCCTTGCAGAGTAGGACTCCACTATCTGACTCCTTCCGCAACAAGTGCCCCGACACTGATGATTCCACATCAGATCCAGTGACTGTCATCGAATCCAGTGAATGTCCACCATCTATTGACTGTCAACCATATGACATTTGTGATAATAGTGATACTTATCAGACATCCCGTTGTGGAAGAATCCTGAGATCTCCTAAGCGACTGGACTTATGATTTTGAGTTTCATTATTCTCTTGAAACTCAAAGGTGGGAGAATGTCGAAAATGATACCGAACAAGAACTTTTTAATTTGTATGTCACGTGAACACTTTTCCTCTCTTAACTGTAACCAACCGTACTTCGGTTTTAGAACTGTACTTCCTTGTTAGTAGTTAGCCGCGCTAAGATGCGCTTTCTCTGTCTGTATGTCTGTCTGTAAATTTTTGTATCTTCTCGTCATTAATATGCTGAAATAAAGTATTTAAATAAGAATATTGGAATGAATTGTCTGCAGCCCGCCTCTTTGGATATCTCTCTTCAATAATCCTGGAACTGGAATGGTAAGAAAAAGTTTATATGAACCTTTCTAGTTTTATTTTGGAGGATTGTTTTGGTGAGGTAAAAACCACCGTTATGTTTCAACATTTTACAATGAAGCAGCTATTGACCGCTACGCGGCCAAGGATCTCCGTAATAATCTACAATAAGAATGTTCTGTATAACCAACATCTGCATTAGTTTTTGTGTTCGTCCGTTGCCACAACTTTTAAAGAATTATGAGAAATTAATATCCTTCAACTACAGCTCTCTTCAGTTTGGCTTGTTGCTCTACGGTCATTTTTTACACACTTGGGCTAAGCAGACCGGGATCTACAGTTCAAAGTGGATTTTGAACCACTAACAAACACCCATGCTACACCAGGATTCGAACCTGAAAGTGTGAAGTACCCAATTCTAGAGCACTAACTACTTGATCAACAGGCTGCTCTCACACTTCTTATTCTACCCAATGACCAACTCTATACTGTTTTTAAAATATGCAATACTACAATAAATTATTTTTTATTTCTGGAAGCAGATTTTAAACACTAAACTTGGATTGACGAAATTACTTTGCAAACTCAAAGGCAATTAATATACTACACTATAATTTTCATATTACCATACTATAAGTTTCGTCAAGATTAGGTTAGTTTCGCATCTAATGGTCTGAGAAAACTTTCTAAAATTAGGCTCCAGTTATATGGAATATATATATCACAAACAAAATGTTTAGTATTTTCTTGAAATGTGTTTTTATCATGAATTATAGTTAATATTATATTATATTATCATGTATAATATTATAACTCAATTTCATAATTTTGTTCAGTTTTTTCAATACGCATTTTCTTAATTTATTGAAAAAATAAATTATCGCGATATGTAGTGTTTAAAAGCATTAGTAAATATTATACTTACGTTTGAACTTTTTAATTTTTCCTGAATTTATCTTTCAAATTTGTTTCGATAATTTTGACGAAAAAAATTTAAATTGATGACATTTTTAAATTATCGCATTGAAATTATAAAAAAAAATCGCAAAACTTTGAAAACTGTTCGCTTAGTGCACAGCTGTTTTAATTAGTTTCTATGAAAGTATTCAAAGGTTTATTTTTTGAGTGAAATTGATGTATTGTTTTATTTTTAACATAAACTTACATGGAAGAATTTTTAGAAAAATAATATAAAAAAAACTAACGCGCTAAGCGAAATTTTATATTATACCTTGTGTTCTAGTCTAAGAATAAAAACACTTAAGGGATTGTTAAAAAACCACAACTCCTTTATTCGAAAACCAAAAAACAGTCGGTTCGTGTTATATTTTTCTTCCCCTCCAGCCAGCTCGCGCCCACGCAGAAAGGATGTTTATATTATCAGAGGCTGGCTTCGACTTTTTTGAGTATGCCAGTGGAGCTATTTATCCTTGAGGTGACACCTTGGTTCAACAGAAATTCATCTTAAAAAAATATTGTGTTTTCAATGAGTTGCTTGAAATACGAGTTATATTTTTTATAGTCTGCTTCAGATCTCTAGATCAAGACATATTCTGATTAATATATTAAATACATTAGCCATTCCATGAAATAATGTACGTAAATATTTTATGCGGACTCTTTAATAAAATATATTGCTTGTTTTAATTCCTGGTCATTTGGGATCGAATACAATGTTTTACTACAAGTACAGGGTTTGTTGCATATCAAGGAAATAAAGGATAAGATTTGTCGCAACAATTTGGAATATACACAATTATCAATTATAAAAATTTGTTTTTCGGTAACCTTTAATAATATTTAGCATGACTCATTTTATTTCTTCTAATGCTATTTTGAATGTGTAGAAATAATTTCTGCGACTGTGTTTTGTGTTTCTTAAGGTTTTTAAACCATTTTTGCATGATGCGTATGTTTTACGTATTAGTGATAATTTGTTTTTGCTTTCTTTGATTCCATAACACTTTTCGTGCTCTTTATATACACTGAAGTGACAAAAGTCATGGGATACCTCTTAATATCGTGTCGGCCCTCCTTTCGCCCGGCGAAGTGCAGCAACTCGACGTGGCATGGACTCAACAAGTCGTTGGAAGTCTTCTGCAGGAATATTGAGCCATGCTGTCTCGATAGACGTCCATAATTGTGAAAGCGTTGATAGTGCAGGATTTTGGGCACGAATGGACCTCTCGATGATGTCCCATAAATGCTCGATGGGATTCATGTCGGGCGATCTAGGTGTCCAGATCATTCGTTGGAATTGTTCAGAATGTTCTTCAAACCAATCGCGAACAGTTGTGGCCCGGTGACATGGCGCATTGTCATCCATAAAAATCCCATCGTTGTTTGGGTACATGAAGTCCATGAATGGCTGTAACTGATCTCCAAGTAGCTGAACATAAGCCTTTCCAGTCAATGTTCGGTCCAGTCGCACCAGAGGACCAAGTCCATGCCATGAAAAAACAGCCCACACCATTACGGAGCCACCACCAGCTTGAACAGTGCCTTGCTGACAGTTTGGGTCCATGGCTTCTGCGGGTCTGCGCCACACTCGAACCCTACCATCAGCTCTTACCAACTGAAATCGTGACTCATCGGATCAGGCCACGGTTTTCCATTCATCTAGTGACCAACCGATATGCGCACGTGCCCACGAGAGTCGCTGCAAGCGATGTCGTGCTGTCAGTAAAGGCACTCGAGTCGGTCTTCTGCTGGAATAGCCCAAGAAAGCCAAATTTCTCCGCACAGTTCTAACAGACAAGTCCCTTGTACGTCCCACATTGATTTCTGCGGTTATTTGACGCAGTGTTGCTTGTCTGTTAGAATTTACGACTCTTTGCAGACGTCGCCGGTCTCGGTCGTTAAGTGCAGGCGGTCGACCACTGCGCTGTCCATGGTGGGATGTTATGCCTGAAATTTCATACTCTCGGCACACTCTTGACACAGTGGATCTGGGAATGTTGAATTCCCTAACGATTTCCGAAATGGCATGACCCATGCGTCTAGCTCCAACTAACATTCCGCGTTCAAAGTCTGTTAATTCCCGTCGTGCGGTCATCATCACGTCAAAACCTCTTCACATGATTAACTTGAACAGAAATGAAAGCTCTGCGCATTTATACCTGTTCTACGCGATGCTACTGCCCTCTAAAAATTTGCGTATTGCTATCCCATGACTTTTGTCACTTCAGTGTAAATTATTGAATTTAATGCTTAATGTTGATTGCTTAATATGAATTTCATATCTTTCAAAGTTACATAAAACTATATAAATTACAAAATGTTTTGTTTTTTATAAATGGGACAATTTTTTCAATATTTTAAAAGAATTGTTGTGTTACAAGTTTTCATTTTCATTCATTTATTAGTGTTAAAATACAGCTAATGAGACTGCATTAAGAAAGAAATCACCATTTCCATACTGCAGAATTTTACTATAGTATTAATTATATTAATAAAAAAAAATATCTTTATAATCAGACTTATTTAAATTAATTCTGATTTTTTTCTATGATAAATCTATCGAATTTAAACCAATTTTAAATTTTATAAATGGAACAATTTGTCCAATATTTTATTGTAAATTTTCACTTTCGTTCTTTTATCGACGTTAAAATATAGCTTACGATTGCATTGAAAAAGAAATTGCCATTTCCATAAGGGAAAATGATAAATAATTTACCATAATATTAGTTATATTAAAAAAAATCATTAATATTATTGACTTTAATTAACATCATATGTGATTATTTTGTGACAGGCAACTTATCAATTATAGTTTGATGCCTGATTAAATATACCAACATTTTATATCGATAGGACATTTCAATTACATAAATATATTTTTACAGAATATTCAAGATCTTAAAACTGTAAAAATAAAACTTTTTTTTATGTATTTCTTTTATAAAATTTCAATTCAACATGCTGCGCATTTTCATTAAATATTAAAAGGATTTTTTAATTTAATATTCTGTTTAATAAAATAATACTTCCAAAGGATTTTTATTTAAATCACTATTAAATTTTCATCAAATACAATTCTCCATTATTGAACAAGCACATTCTTCATTTATTAAAAATAATCGACCATTTTATTTTATACATATTATTTTTTCAATAATCTGCTATATTATTTGACAACACTAACCTATTTTTTATTTAATTATTATTATAACTTATTATTCTGATTGTATCTGAGGAAGATAATTTTAAGTCATAGAGTATAATTCAGGATAAGTTTTATATTAGTTGTTTTAAATCATCCCGATATCATGCAAAAAATTCAGGTTTTAGGAAAAAAGTCTTTGATTCAATTAAAATATTTACAAAGTCTCGAATTATTTTTTTATCAAGTCATTATATGCTAAATACCTTCAATATGAAAGGAAGTAGTAAATTGTCTAAACGTTTTAGTATCAAAATATTAATGTCCTAATTATATTAAAACAAATAAAATCTTTTAAAACACTGACTTTTTTTAATATCAAACATGAATATTTTGGGCCATGCATATTAGTAATTTTATTTTTATACAGGATTACATAAACATTTATTTTAATTTGATATAAGCTTGCAATTATGTGATTTAGTAGTCACAGAATATTCAGTATCTTAAATTAGAAAAAATTTTGTTATAAATAAATAATTAGTTAAAGCTAAGCATCGTAATTTTAAAATCTCAACGAAACCCGTACAATATACTCACTTTTATAACCGACAAACGACATTTTTTAATTCAAATATTCATTATACTATATTATTTCCTAATAAATTTTTTATGAAAAATTATTAGCAAAATATAATCAACGGATTCATTGTTGCATTTTATACAATAAATAACAAATATCGTTGCATGGTTTTACAATAATTTTATTTGGTCAAACATCAAACAAAGTTTTTTTTATAATTAAAATTCATGTTTAAAATGTGGAATTTAAAAACACAAAACAAGAAACTATTTACATATATATATTTAAAGGACAATAATGTATTACAACATGTATTATAAAAGCATTTAGAGAAACAATGGTATTTGAAATAAAAGAAGAAACATATAAAATATTTAAAAAATGAATATCTAAAAATTGTAAAACCTTGTAATGCAAACTGCGTCAGAAATATTTCTTACAGGTCCTTCATTAAAATTTAACAATAGACAGACGAAATGCAACTGTCAAGAGTAACAAAGGAAAAGTCAACTTATTTGTATAAATGACTCATTAAAATGTTCTTATTTAGCTTTCTACAATTTCATTTTCGAATGTGTACTCATGTGGCTCTTTAAATGGCATCTTTGCGAGAAATTTTTTCCACATGTGTCGCATTCGTGTGGTTTCTCTTTCGTATGTATACGATAATGCAGCATTAAATCTCCTTTCTGACGAAACGATTTATTACACAGTGTGCAAATATGTGGTTTTTCTTCTGAGTGAATCAATATATGACTCCTCAAACTTCTCTTAAGCGTAAACTTCTGATTACAAACTTCACAATCAAATAACTTTTCATTCTTATGGGTATATAAATGCTCCCTCAAACTGCTGCTGTGTGAAAATCTTCTCTTGCAAACTTCGCACGCGTAAGGCCTTTCGTTGGTGTGGATTCAGTAGTGTACACGTAACGCACATCGACGTGTGAATTTTCTTTTGCAAAATTCGCATTCGTGTGGCATCTCTTTCGTGTGCATAAGCATATGAGACTTCAAATATGATTTTTGACTAAACTCTTTGTTGCAAATTTCACACACGAAATTTTTTGGTCCAGAATGCTTAAATGAATGAGCCTTTATATTTTCTTTCCATGTAAATGCCTTTTGGCAATCTTCACAAACATATGGCTTAATACTTGTGCGAATACGCCCATGCCGGGAAAAATTGCCTTTCTGTTGGAACACTTTACCGCAAGTCTTACACTGGTAATGCTCTTGTTTAGTGTTCATGCTAGATGTCGACATCGTTGAAAGATTTATTAGAAAATATATAAAGAAATTGTTTGAGTTGTCTGCGTTTCTATTCAGCGTGTTCTTGCATAATCTCTTTCCTTGATTATTCTCAGCTGTTCTCCACTGAAGTTCCTTATATTCTACAGAAAAAAAATATTAAAAGTGAATAATATTGATATTCATTTAAAGATTAATCAAAAAATTAAATAATATTGATATTCATTTAAAGATTCATCATTAATTCATCTAAAGATCATTATTAGTAGATTTTATTTATTAAATTAGTAATTAATGACATTCTTTAAACAAAATCCTTTAAAACAGAACAACATAATTTATAAAAATATGTTAATATTTAAAAATGTTTTTGCACTTTCGTTAGTTTTTTTTCTGAAAAAGAGACTGTTTCTATTTAAATTGACTTTCTATGAATACTGAAATAGTAATTTAATTAATATAGGTATTTAATAATATATGTATATTATTTTGAACGTTGATCATTTTTCCGATAATATTTTTACTAAATTGTTATTCATTATTACAAAATTTTCATTTCAATATACTGGAAATAAACTATATTCATGTAAAAAAAAATGTATATATATATATATATATATATTTGAATGTATAAACTATATTCATATTAAACAATATTTATGTCAAACAAATTTTAATCAATCCCACTTGTAATTTAAATGTTATTGTTAATGTTATTATTACTAAAATGCGTAAAAACCTCAAAACATTTTTTCTTGAAATTTGAGTCAGATTACTTGTTGTGCTTAAAGGAAATGATTAAAGAATACTTTTAGTTCGAGTTCTGAAATTGTTTGTTCTTATGAATTACATTGCAATTAGAATATATATTTAATGTAATGCTATTTCAATTTATATGGGATTCCCGTATCTATTGAAGTTAAAATTTCAATTTAATATTTTTTATTAGCATATGGTAAAGCAATAAAATATTAAAAATCCTGTAGTTGGTATTTCTAAAACATAATAATCGGGAAGTAACATTTTTCAATGATATACCATTAAATTGCACATATTTAGAAAACCCTAAATGAAATTATTAAAAAATTCAACCACGGATAGAACATAATTATAAAAATGCATTTGTTACAATACTTTTAATTTCTTTACAATTCTTTTCCTCAGAATTATTTCGAATGATTCTTTTTAAAGATTATAAATAGTATGAAACAAAAAAACACTTTGCAATTGAAAGAGGTTAATTGCAAAAATATTCTCCAAGATTTAAACTGACAAGGAATTTCTTTTTCTTCATATTATACTTCTTTTGACGATGAATATGAAATCTGCATATTACATTCCTAAAATACCTATCTAAAAAGTTTATGTTCAAAGTTATACTTATATTAGTTTTCAAATAGCAAATTTTGCATTCATGGAAGGAAATTATTTATCTTAATTTCTTATTACAATAATTGCATTGTACACATTTGATAATTGTTTTTATAAGCACATTATACTTTATTAATGGTAAGTCTTAGTTTAAAAGAGATAAATCCTCAGATTTAGAAGGAAAAAGTTCTTCGACAAATAAATACTTCTTTTGTAATAACAGATATAGGAACAGGCGCGGAAAAAATGAATACCACAGTCGAATTATTTGCAATATAAGAATGCCGATTTTAAGAAAGTGATATCAGATCAAAGTATATATGAAATTTTTGTTTCATTAAAAACATTATTATTACATTCAGAAATCCATTTTTTAATTAAGTAGAATAACATGGATTTAGTTTGGATAAAATGGTTTAGATGTAAAGAACCTTCCACTGGAACATTTAAAAAACCCTCAAAACTTATATAAACATCTGCAAAAAAGATGCATCAAAATTACGACTCGTTATTTTGAATTCTTAACAAAAATATTCTAACGTTAAAAGGACATTTATATGTTAGCAATTTACAAAATAATTAGCACAATAATATTTCAGTGATTGAAATTAATTAAACTAAAAATATAAATTACCATTTAATATCTGCAAAAGAAAGCACAACAACTAAAATTATTTGATAAGTAAACGTCTTTTTAAACTTTTTTCATAACATTTCAAAGTGAACAAATATTTGAGTGCCAATTACATTTTACAATAGTATATAATTTTTTTATTATTTCCAATGGCAGATTATGAACAGTTACAGCAATAAAAAGAACAACGAAAAATAAAAAAAACAGAGAATACAACAAAACATGCTGAACATTAATCTAACATATCTCTAGCCTCCCAATATCGCTCGGCGAGAAAAAACTTGCTCAGAGCAGGACAGTGAAGTAGATGCGTGGAGTCCATGGCCTCTCCAGAGCTGCATATCGGGGAAGGAACCATTTTGAGTCTGTAAAGATGGCTTCGCAGACAGTCATGTCCGGTGTACATAAAGAATAACTATTGCGGAATCTTAGCACAATAAGTCAATTTTTCTCTAAAATCACTTCTTACCTTAAACTACTGGAGTTTCGCATCCTTGAAAACACGCCAGTGAAAAGATATTTACTTTATCTTATGCATACATCTTTTGAGCTTTCATGCAATTGAAACTCCTCTTGTTAAGCGTGGTTTCGCCCACGCACGCATGCGCCCTGCTGCCGCACTACAAGAGCGCCCCTTGCGGCGTTCGGGGAGAAACGCAATTCCCGCGCTTTAATTGAAAAAAATTTACGTTACATTCTCTCATCCCGACAGAAATAATATTTAGTACAATCCTGTGTATACATAGGCCTACAAACTATCATACTGAGAGGAAGTATATTACTCGATCCAGCGTGTACCTGAGTAACTTTATTCTTAGCTACAAGTGGAATCCTCCCACTTAAATATATGTCTTTAAATCTATTAACGTTGTATGATAAATATTGTCAACCTTTTATTGTAATTGTGCTATTGTGTATTCTTAAACCTGTGTGTTCTTCAACTTGACTACACACAGATCCAGCTGCACAAACAAACCGACATCTACTATACTCTCTTATTAATAATTTGATAATATATTCATGAAATTTCTAAATATTATTCTGTACAAATTATTACTTTTCATTAATGAATTCATATTATTTTGTAGTTGTATACTATTATATAGAGGTGATCTTTTTAAATTTCAGAAGTAATTAAGTGTATTATATATATAGAAAATGACACTAATTTTTTTTTTTTTAATTTAAAAAAAAACATTTTTGCGTATATATTAAATATCAAAAATATGTATTTATAAAATAATATACTTAAGAAATATTTCATGATGTTATTCCCGATCATTAATTTTTTGATTGCAAGTACTACAATAGACGCTAACTTTTCTTCGATATGAAATTTTTCATGATGGTGCATCAACGAAAGATATGTTTTACTGGAAAGAAGATCTTAAGAAAATTCAAATGAATCGATTTTATTACCAAACAAAAGTTCAAATGATAGTTCAGCTTTTCAATATTTCCACAACTTCATGCACACCAAATAATTTCAAATTGTGTCGCGATTGGTTGGAAACGTTTCCTTCGAAAACAGCTCTTACGGTAAATAATAAAAAATATATAAAAAAGTAAAGGAAAATTTCAACAAATATATTTGATTTTAAGTTATACGAAGATGATATATATATTTGTTAAATTGTTTGTTCCGGGTAGTTAAAGTGGTAAAGAAATTTATATTTCAAATTTGTACATTTCAATATTAATGAGAAATTCACTGTATTATCACGTTTTTTAAAATTTAAAATTCATCAAGACAAACAAGAGTTCGATACTTGTACATTTATTTGAAAGCATAAAAAAATTCACAACGTATGATAAACGTGATCTAATTCGATACAATGTGCCTCGTCAAAGACCTATCGGATATTATCTAAAACAAAATAATTTTCTTTTTAAATTAATGTCCACAACAGCTAGTTTATTTTCAACCATTTCATTAAAATAAATTTGGACTATTACTCTTTTAAAAAAGAACTATTCATTTTCAAACATTTTAACGTGAATTTAGATTTAATATGAACAACTTTTTTTGATCAATTGTAAGAAGAAATAATAATAAATGGTGCTTTTGTTTTAATAAAATAACTAGAAAGTTAAAGTTTTAAACAATCGCACTAAACGGTATTTAATATTCATAACAGGCGAGTCATATTTTATAGTGTGTGATTTTTTACATCAAGATATATTGATTAATTTGTTTCGTGAAATGCCTAGATTATATTTATGATGAACGTGAAATGTTTATGTGTACTCTTTAATAAAATCGTTTTAATGTCAGGACATTTGGACATGAAATCTACAAATGCAGTTTTGGTTTAGATTAAGCCTAAAAAGGGAATCCCTTTACACTGTGACAAGATTTGCCGCAACATTTGGAATAAAGCCAATTATAATTTATTTAAAAAATCCAGTAAATGTTCTGATAGGGATTTATTTTTTTGCAGCATTTTGAGCATGATTAATTCTTATTTCTTTTCGTGACATTTTTAAAATGTAGAATACACTTCTGGTAAAGTATTTATGTTTAATATTTTTAATTTGTTTTTCCTTATAGGCAAGTTTTATTTATTAGTAAGCTTTTTTTCCCTTTATTTAAAATCCATAACACATTTCGAGATCTCCAAACAATTTAATTTGCTTTATAATTTTTTCCAGGTTTTTCAAAGTTACGTAAAACTACATAAATGAACAGTTTTCTTTAATTTATGAATGGAACAATTTGTCCACTGTTTTGAAAAATTGTTTTATTGCAACCTTTTCATTTTCATTCATTTATTGGCTTTAAAATTAAGCTAATACGACAGAATTAAGGAAATTTCCTATTTGCACACTGTAAGATTTTACTACAATATTAATTATATCAAAAATTCTTTAAAATCAGGGAAATTTATAATTATTGTTGTTTATGATATTTTAATCTAGGTGTATTAAAATTTGTATTTTTGAGCAGGATTACATAAAAATTTATAATGATACGATGCATTAATTACAGAATTTTCACGATCTTAAAATTATAATAAACATTGTTATAGATTAATACTATGAAGCTAAATTTCTTGGAGATTTTAAATTTTCGATAACTGTTTCGTATATTCATTATTATAAACCACAAACGTCATTTTATAATTGAAATATACCTCATACTATTATATTTTCTTATGAATTTTTATGAAAAAACAATAGCAAAATAACGTATCAAACAAGGAATTTCATTGTAAGGTTCCACAAAAATTTTACTGTAATAAAAATTAATTTTTTTTTTCTATAATTAAACTTCCTATTTTTAATGTAAAATGTAAAAATAAGTATTCACACCGCGAATATATAAAAATATTTATTCAGTGGTTAAAAATTATCTTACACCATATATTATAAAAGCATATACAGGAACAATGATATTTAAATTTAAAGAAAAAAATATAAAACATCATAAAACCAATTATTTATCTTAAAGTACTAAAACTGAATGTACAAGAGGCTTAAAATAAGTTTTTACTCGTCATTCATTAAAATTTACCAATACACGCAAGAACAGCAATTGCCAGGAACGACAACAAAAAAGTACAACATTTTTTATGTAAATGGATTATCAAAATGCTCTTCTATTTAGCATACTATAATTTCACTTTCGAATGTGTTCTCATGTGGCTCGTTAAATGACATCTCTGTGAGTAACTTTTTCCACATGTGTCGCATGCGTATGGTTTCTCTTGCGTATGGATACGATAATGTCGCATTAAAGCTCCTTTATGACGAAACGATTTATTACAAAATTTGCACATGTGTGGTGTTTCATTTTAATGAATCAGTAAATGCCTCTTCAAAGTGCTCTTTTGCACAAATTTCTGATTACAAACTTCACATTCAAATGACATTTCTTTCGTATGCGTAAGCAAATGACACTTCAAATGATACATTTGAATAAACTTTTTTTTGCAAATTTCGCACATATAATTTTTCTTTCCAGAATGCGTAAGTGAATGCATTTTTAAATGTTCTTTTTGTGTAAATGCCTTTTGGCAAACGTCACAAACATATGGCTTAACACCTGTGTGAATACGCACATGCCGGGATAAAAGAAACTTATGTATAAAAACTTTTTCACAAGTATGACACTCGTAATAGTCTTGTTTTACCTTAATGCGGGAGTTTGATATGGTTTATATAATTTATTATAAAACCTTCAAAGTAAAAACGGTCTTCGTTTCAATTCTGAGCGATCTTGCTCAATCTGTATGTCGATTATTTTTAGCTGTTGTCCACTGAAATTCCTTATATTCTACAGGGAAAAAAAGTAGATATTAAGAATGATAATGATATTCTTTTAAATAGTTAACAGTCAATTTTATTTGTTACTAAATTAGCATATTATCACTTATTAATTACATTAATTATTCATTAAACAAAATTCTTTAAAACAAAAAATGCCAACACATCTAACTACTCCTTTTAATGTTTCACAATATTCCAACATTTTTTTTTAGTTTTTTTTGAAAAGCAAACTACTTTTCTTATTTAAATCGGATTTCAAACGTTGATAATTTTTTTTCAACATTATTTTGTTGCCGAATTGTTTTATTAAATTTTTATTTATTAATACAAAAGTTTCATTTGAATTATTTCATTTCACTGCGCGGTAAGCAAATGATACTAAACAGAATTCAGTTGGCAACTAAATGTTACTCAACCACAATAGTTGATTGTATGTAATGGGCTGATAGCACTAAAATGCGGCAATACATCAAAACATTCCTGATATTTGTCTTTCGATCTTTTTTTCTCACGTTTCAAAATCTAATTTTATAACATCAAGATTCAAAAGTAGGATTAGATGCATGAAAACTGTGCTGAACTAAAATAAATGAACAGAACAATTATTTTAACATTAATCGAGAAAGTCATTTAAACATAACAAATTACAAAAAGTACTCGAAATTATTTTTGAAATATTTTCAATATTAAAATGCCTCTAGGAATTTTCTGAACTGCACTAATATAAAACTCGTAAATACTAATGCGAGTATATGAGGGGGTATAATAATATTATATATAATCTGTATGGATAAGTAGTAGGAATTTATTTGAATTTCTACTGATAAGTCGTAGTTTAATAGAGGTAAATCCTTACAATTTTTTTTTCCAATGCAGCTGTCAAACAGACATGGGCGTCTTGGATGCCTTAAGGCAAGCGCTGCACAGATATTACTCACTCTGCTGCACAGATGCTGCACAGATATTACTCATTACCCAAGGGGAGCATGTAACTTGAAGATAAGCCACGGACACAGAGTAACAATTCCCCCGCAACGCTCTATGATCCTATTAGACCGGACATAGGGTTTAAAGTGGATTCCGAACCACTACACACATCCATGACACCGCCAGGACTCGAACCCGAAACCTGGGGTACCGTGCGCAGGAGCGCTAGCCATTCGCCCATTCAAGCCCTACCCTTAAAATATAGAAGGAACAAATATTCCAAAAATAAACACTTCTCTGGTTAGTACCAGAGAAATATTATACATAGTATACATGTATACAAACATACATACATTTATACATGTACACAAACATAGGAATAGCCACTGAAAAACTGCATACAGCAGTCGAATTACCACAGAATAGCCCATTCTAAACAAATACCCAAAAAAGTGAAATCGAATCTAAATATTTTTGAAATTTTTAGATCCTTAAAAATATTGTTTTAGAAATCCCTTTTTTATTAAGTGAAATAAAAACGATTAAAATTTAATTTGAATTGATTCTAATTCTACCATTGCAAGAAGTTCCCTATATAAAACTTTTTGTAGAATATTTGAGGTATTTTCTAATTCTACTAAGAAAATAGCACCACAATTACAACTATTTAATTTACAGTTCTATCGTTAAGTGGTTATTTATACTTTCACTTTTAAAAAATAAATTAGCAAAATACTAACCCATTGCTTGAATTTAACCAATATTCTTACACTATTATATTCAAATCTAAAATTTTATTATTTTAGGAGAAGACGCATCAAATGTACCCGATAATTAAACGTCTTTTTAAACGAGTTTTATTATATTAACATTTCAAAGTGATCAAAAGTTTGAGAGTCAAATTGGATTTAACAATAGTACATAAAGAATAACTACTGTGAATACTTAACAATAAGTTAATTCTTCTCTAAAACAACTTCAACAACTGTTGTAACCTTTTATCTATCATTGAAAATACTCTCGCTTTGAGATATTTACATTGTCTCGTGCCTAAAATTTGTAAACATTTATGCAATTGAATCTCTTCTTTAATTAATAATTTGGTAATATATTAATGAAATTTATATTTATATTTCTTAATAAAGTTTTAATGTTCATTATCAAATTCATATTATTTTTAAATTGTATACTTTTATGTCGATGTAAATCTCTGAAATGTATTAGGTTTTCCAAGTAACATAAATAGGGGTATTATATTTCTAGAAAATGTCATTATTATTTTTTTTGTTAATTTAGAATTTTTTTAAATATAATTCTTATTATAAATACTCGAAATATTTATTTACAAAATAATATATTTAAGAAATATTTCATGACGTTATATCCTATTACTTCTTTTTTAATGCAGGGACTACAATACACGCAAACCGTTCTTTGATCTCACATTTTTAATACACATTCATCAACAAAAGAAATTTTCAACCGGAAAAAATACAATATTTTTAAACACTGCAATCACAACAGTATGCCAAAATAAAATCAAAACTATTTATCTGCAATTTCAGAGATTGAAACGCTTCTATAATTTCGTATTTTCGACACGCCTCTTTCCTTAGACATCAATTTTTTAAAATGATATAAGGGACTGTTTAATGAACATCTCTATTTATATTTTTGTACGTCTCTGTTGCCACAATCTTTCAAGAATTCTTAGAAAATAATATCCCGCAACTATCTATGGCTTCAGCTTGACTTGCCTCTCTGTGGTCATTTTTCGCACACTAGTGTTAAACAGACCGAGATATATAGTTTAATGCAGATTCTGTAACACTAACAAACATTCATGCCACCACCAGGATTCAAAACTGAAGTTTGAGTTACCCAATTCCAGAGCCCTAGTTACTTTTCCAACAGGCCGCTTCAGTTTCTACACAATGCCCAACTCTATACTGTTTTTAAAATAAGCAAAATCACAATTAATATTTTTTATTTCAGGAAGAAGATTTTAAACATCCTCGAACATAATTATCATTGTCTGCACGATTGAAAAAAATTTGTTTACTTCTGCAATCTATTTATCGTAATCCGTATAGATGGCAATAGAAGGCATACATTGTTGAATGCGTTAAAAAATCAATGGTATTCAGATTTAATATTTTTGTACAGAATTACAGTTTAGAAATTCTAAAAAAAGTATTACATTTAGTCACAATAATTTCAGAGTCTCCTAATTATGATTTTCCCAACTTTACGCGGCCTGATGACCAATTGGCTCGCGCTCTTTTTTTGGTACCACAGGCTTCAGATTCGAATCATGGCGGGCCTGGACGTTTGTTAGTGGTTTGGAATCCACGTTAAACTATAGGTTCCCTATTTAATTAGCCTAAAATGTACACAAAATGACCGTAGAGCTACAGACGAAATCGAACTTTTTTGTCTTGATTTTCAAAAATTGTTTCTGATTTCAGGTAATACAATAAGTCAGCCTAAAGTATTACACCAATATAAAAATATTAAAATTTTGTAATTTCTTATCTTTAAGTATATGCTTTTAGGATCTCAAAAAATATTGGCAAATTGTAGAAAAATTACTTAAACTATCAGATAATTACACAATAAAAATGACTCAGAATATTTGGAATTATTTTAATCTAATTAGACAATAAATCTGATGTGTTTTAATCAGCGTTATTGGCAACAACTTAGTCGCGCCTTGAATACCCTCATAGAATCACATCTAACTCTATTAAACAAGGTATAATGCAAACAAAGAATTAAAAGTTGTTCGGGCAAATCATTCTCAAAAGCAGTCTAAAGCTAAGTTTTGTAAATATTTTTATCGTATAACACTAAAAAAATGCAAATAGATTTATAAGTTCTGAACTAATTTAAAATTCAATTCATATTTAACATAAGAAAAATTTTAAAAATATATTATCAGAAATTAGTTCTTCTAGAGCTTCTAGGCATACAAATTAAGATCTGTCCACCCCAATTGTCCAGATACCATTACCATATTCCTTTCATTCACACATAATAATTGCTTATTCTGTTCTGATAATGTAGAACATTTTTCAATGAAAATAACTGTGATGGAAGGAGAGCCAAGATTAAAAGAAAATTTAAAAAATATATATATCGTTTTGAAAATATTCCAACCACATGCATCGAAATTTATTTGGTCTGTGCCAGAAAAACTACTAAATAAATTATATTTCAAATTTGTCAACTGTAGTGTAATTTTTTTATGATACGGTCAGATGTGTGCTAATTTACTTACAAGCTTCACAAATCGAAACACGTCTGTGATAAGCACGTGTTAAGTCGATACAATCTGCCGAGAGAAAAGCTCAGAATTTGAAAGCACATTTTTTTCACATTAAATTGATGTCCAAAACTGACTTCTTTTCAGACAACTTCTCAACAAATATAAATTTGGATGATTACGAGTTTAATATAGGATGAATTATTATTAATTTATTTGAATGAATTGTTTTTATGTGAAAACTAATATTTTGTCGTGTTTTTTAAAATACAGAAATTTACAGATTATCAGGAAGAAAAATTAATTAAAAATTAATTGAATAGTGTACATTCATTAATAAATATAAATGGAAATTAAATTCTAATTAAATCACACCAAACGATATTTTAAAATATATCACTTTTTAAAAGAAGAATAAAATGAATAGAAGAATAAAAGAAGATTAGAATTAAATAATTCTTTAGAAGAATAAAACGTATCTTCATTTTTGTTAATTGCTGGGATATGTGTTTTGTTTTCTTATGAAGATGCATTGAAAGATTCAATTTGATTAAATTTTTTGCTAAAACTAATTTATCTGTACTCAATTAAAATGTATTTTTTGTTACAGGATAAGCTATTGCTACCGTTCTGATTAAACAGTTTTACCAATAAAACTCGATCTTTCTTCCATAAAGGCATGATTAACGATGACAAAGACGCGCATTTCTGGCTCTGACTGCAAATCTCTTTATAGGTTTGACTTGTTTACGTAAAGAATTTTTAAGAATAAAATGTATTCTCATTTTTGCTGACTGCTAGGATATATTTTTTGTCTTCGTATGAAGATACATTTTCAACAAAATCAAATAATTAGAATATATATATTTATTAATGAACATAATTTATCTGTACTCAATTAAAATCTATTTTTTGCTTAGATTTTCCTCAATTTGCATAAGGAATTCTTTTGCTGCAGCACTGGCAGCGATGTAAAACAGGAAGGATCTTAATAAGAATAATCAAATATTTTTTATTTCGCTTATAATTTAGATTTAATGTTTCTGAAGTAGTTTTTTTTAAGCATACATTTTGATATCATTCAAAAGGTCTCTTTTTAGAGTCCCCCCTCCCCTCCTGTATTTGATTTTCTTAAAACCGTTCCAAAATCACACACATATTCTATATAATTCGCTTTATGCAATTTTCAATTCCCGAAAAGTCTCCTCCGTGAAATTTCTAAAAGATCAATTTTTTTAATGGTATTCGAAGAAGAATTCATTGAACATTCAAAAAAACAAATTGTTTTATTGCGACTTTTCATTCATGTTCATTAAATTCTAGCGCATAAAATTGCAATATGGAAGGGAAAATTATGCATATAATTTATGATAGTCTTGATTATATTAACAAGTAAAAACTTTATAATTATTGACTTTGTAATTAATATCAATTGTGAATAATATTCCAATAATAAAATAGACATTCAACCATAAATATAAGATTATTACTTTCATTTTTTTGCTTGATATTATAGTATATACCTGCATTGTGATTAGTTTTAATACCTCAGTTATATTACTTTTCGATAACAATATTCAAGATCTTAAATTTATTTTTAAAAAATTGTTGTTCTAGACGTTTTCAAATAATAAAATTTATGTTTAAGAGAATTATTAAAAATATGTAACAGATTGAACAGACACTAAGAAATTTTAATTTAAATTGTTGACTCATAATATTTCGTAACGAATTTCTATGAAATAACCATTAATGTAATATATTAATGTAATACTCAATGGATATTTTTTGTGAATATTCGAAGGATATTTTATTTGGTGGGATATTTAAAACAAAGTTTGATTATTGTGAAAATATTTTTCTTACAAAATATAAAAATAATCATTCACACAGAGAAAATATTTTTTAATTTATTTAAAAGGAGAAAAAAAAATTAATTACACAGTGTTATTCTTACACTGTGTAATTAATTACACTGTATATAAACATAATCTTTTATTTTATAGGCAATTGTTCTTGTTTAAAACAAATATATTTTAAAAATATTTAGTGTAAAATGGAAAAATCGGATATGCTAAAAACCAATATTACTCATCATTCATTAAAAGTAAACATTACACATATAAATGTAATTGACATTTTTCACTAGTTTCGTTATATTAAAACAACATCAATTATGAGTAAAGATTTTACTTGTTGAAAGAGTCAATTGTAATATTCCCGGCATAAAACAAAATTTTACATGAAATTAATTAATTAATTTTTATGCATGAATGTATATAACTACATTATGAATTGCTAGAATTTTTCAATTATATCAGTGTGTTAATATAAAAATGTGTAACGCAAATCATATTTTTATTACACAATAATGAAGGTTTTTTTTAAATTTAAATAGTGTACTAATATAAAGTTGTCTACAAACATAATTATCAAAGTATTAAATTAAGAGAAAATATCCATCGATTATTCAATAAAAAGTTTAATTGAGCTCTATTTCTAGAAAAATTTAAATCAAGCAAAAAAAAATTTTTTTGTCTTACACTGTATAACAATTTTAACTCCTACAATGAAAACATTTCTAAATTTTTTCAAAAGAAAAAAAACATTGATTTCACATTAATTGCATATAATTAATAAAAGCACATAAAATATTTCTTATAAAATAAAAGATAACACAAATGCACACAAAATGGAAGAATAAAATACAAAATATTATGAAAACAATCATTTAGTGTAAAATTCTAAAATCGTTAATGAAAACTGCAAAAAGAAAAACATCCACTACTCATCATTCATTAAAATTTAACATTAAATATATAAATGCAATGGTCATAAATTTTTTATATAAATAAAATATTAAAAGGATCTTTTATTTAGCATACTAAAATTTTAATTTCGAATGCGTTCGCATGTGTCTCGCTAAATGGCTTCTTTGTCAGAAACTTCTTCCAGAGTGGGGTTTTTCTTAGAATGAATCAATAGATGTCTTTTCAAAGCGCCTTTTTGAGTAAATTTCCGGTTGCAAACTCCACAAGCAAATGGCTTTTCATTCGTATGGATACGTAAATGAGTGTTCAAACTGCTCTTCTGTGAAAATGTTCTCTTGCACACTTCGCACTCGTAAGGCTTTTCGTTGGTATGAGTTCGGTAATGGACATGTAAATTACATTGATGTCTAAATTTTCTTTTGCATAATTCGCATTCAAATGGCATTTCTTTCGTGTGCATAAGCAAATGGGACTTCAAAGAAGACTTTTGAATAAACTCCTTCTTGCAAATTTCGCACGCATAATTTTTCACCCCAGAATGCGTAAATGAATGAGTCTTTAAATTTCCTTTTTGTGTAAATGCCTTTTGGCAGACGTTACAAATATATGGTTTTACGCCTGTGTGAATACGCACATGGCGGGATAAAAGCCATTTCCGTCGGAACCCTTTACCACAAGTCTCACACTTGAAATTCTCTTGTTTTGCAATAATAGCAGATTCTGACATGATTGAATGTTTATAAAAAATTACACAAAAAACAATACTGAAAATTGAGATTGAGATTGATTGAGTTCAGCCGGATGCTTGTGTGATCGTGCAGCCTGGATTTTTGTATTGATTGTTTTCAGCTCAGTTAGTCCACTCAAGTTTCTTATATTCTAAAGAGAAAAATTCAATAGTGAGAATCACAGTAATACTGGTATTGTTTTAAATAGTAAGCACTAAAATTTATTCATTTCCGGTTTTTATTTTTCATGAAATATTTTCACTAATAAAAGGTATTATTTATGAAACAACAACATCCTTTAAAAGAAGACATGCAAAACTATTAAGAAATTTCTTGTTAATATTTCGCAAGTTTCCAGAATTATTTGTTAGTCTAAGAAAATCAAACGTCTGTTTTCATTTAAAATGGTTTACTCTAAATACTGAAGTAGAATCTGAATGTTTTAATATATATGGATCTGATAATATTTCATTTTATTTCTTGCGTTAAACATATTTCCAGAAACTTTTCTTTTATTGTCGCTTGTTTTACTAATATTTGAATCACCTCATTTAACGTCTCGATAAGTAAAAATTACTAACATTATTCGGTTTGTAAACAACCTTTTACTCAACACATACTACAGTATATCTATCATTAATTAGCAGACAGTACTAATTGCCGCAAACCATCGGAACATGTTTACTTTGCATTTATGTTCTGATCCCGTTAATTACAAAAATTTCATACCACCGAGTCGTAAGTAGTAGTTTAATATTGTTCATAAATCATTTTGAATTCCAATTTCAGTAGCAAATATTAAAATCTTTATATATTAATTACTAGTAGAACATATAAAAAAGATTCCATCAAAGAAAATCGCTTAAATCAATGCACATATAATATCTCTTGAAAAACTGAAAATATAATATTGAGTTTGCGTTAAGAAATTTGTGGGAGAATCACATTTGAAGTAGAACAGTATCGAGACAGAAAATTCGTGTTGGCATTTGGAATTTGATTATTCAGTTAAGGGTAGCCGGGTGGCCAATTGGCTTGCTCTCAGAACGTTGGTACCACAGGCTTCAGGTTCGAATCTTGGCGATAGCATGGATGTTTGTTAGTAAGTTCGATATCAGCGTTAAATTCTAGGTCCCTATCTAATTAGCCTAAAGTGTGTACAAAATGACTGGAGAACGACAAACCAAGCCATTCAGTTAAGGAGAAAAGTAAATCTTATACTAAAATTGTAAAATTTGATGTGTTGGCTAAAGTATAGTAAAGAACTACAAAGCAACTGGACAAATTTTAACAAACCTTATAATGAATGATCAACGATTTTTATTGATCGTGGAGCTTGAGAAGTGGGGAAAATGGGATATAATTAGAGATTGTCCTAAAATCAATTAAGGGAATATGTGGCAGCGATAAATATTAAGATTATGAATGCCAAATCCGTACGTAAATTCCTCGGATCTCAAGGATTCCTTGAAAGACTTCTATGGAGAAACCACTCATTTCCACAAAAATTTAAAACACCATTTATGAATATACTACTGTGCCCAAAAAGTAAGACCAATTATTTTTTTTTTTCAAAAACTCTTTATTTATTCTTCCAAATTTATTTAATCGCCTTCAAAGTAATCCCCTCCGGACTCAATGCACTTATGCCAACTTTTTTCCCAATCATCAATGCATGCTAAAAAGTCATCGCAAGGATGGCCTGCAAAGCGCACAGCGATTCATGTTGAATCTCTTCAATCGACTCAAAACGGTGTCCCAGGAGTGGTCTTTTGAGTTTAGGGAATGACCTGAAATCGTACGGGGTGAATACGGTGGTGCAGAACGATATGGGTTTCTTTTTATGAAAAAAGTTACGAAGAATCAATGGAGTGTGAGCTGGCGCATTCAGTGTTTGAGGCTTACAATGGAATTGACCGATCCTTTTGAAATTCCATCATCATGAGCTAGATCTCTAATTGTAAATCGACTGTTTGAGAGCTCCAAATCTTTAATGTTTTTGGCGTGAGCTTCATCTGTTGAAGACGATGGTCTACCAGAAGGCTCTTCGTCTTCAACGCGTACTCTGCCTTCTTTGAACTGTTTATACCACTTGTACACATTTATTTCCGATATAGGGATGCTCTCCGATTGTCTTCTGCAACATTCTATACGTTTCCACAAACAAAATTTAATGTAGGTTCTTTGCTCAATTAATTGATATATTTCAAAAATCGCCGGAATCAGTTTTAGCGTCTCACAAAACCAAGCGTAACTCAAACACTAATGAATATTTTGACGTCACATTTCACACAGACGTCAAGGACAGTGCCAGAAACCTAAAAAAGAAAAAAAATTGAAATTCCATAAGCCCCGAGAATTTTAAATTGAAAATTGGTCTTACTTTTTGGACTCAGTAGTATCTATAAAAGTTTTAATTTGGACGAAATTCTACCATTTAAAAATTTTTTAAATTCTGCTTCCCAGTAAAGATTATTTGGGCAAAAATATTTCGCTATGTCGAAAAAATCATGATTCTAAGAATGTTGAAGGTGGCTTTCATGTGTTAAGAAATTCACCTTTATTGGAAGTACAATGGATCATTAGGAAAAACTGAACATATTGCTAGATAAAGTTTAAGTTAAGTCTAGATAACGTTCAGACATCTGTTGACAGTGATCAATTTCGAAGCCAGCGGATCTTTCAGCATAGAAAGGATGCAAATCACAAAGATAGTCAGAGGACTAACAAAATACATTTACTGATCCATACTCCTCCTCAATCGATAGGTTTGTAATCCATCGAACGCATATAAAAATAAATTTATTAGATAATTAGAAAATACAGTGACGAGATAAAGATTTCATAAAAAAAAAAACAATGATGTTTGTTGAAAGCCTTTCCTGAAATTACACTAAATGCTACATAAAATCTTATTTCTTCAATGCATAGGATATTACAAGCCATCATTAATTCATTGGCCAAATTGGACATTATTAAACTTTCTAATTGTCATGTTAATTTTCCATGAAATGTCTTTACATAACACCATTTTCTCAATTTAAAAGACATAATTGAATCGCATTTCATTTAATGTAAAATGATTGCCGATTACATATTATGTCATTGCATAATAAATGCAATTTTTGAGTGTATGTTGATGTTTAATAGATAGATCGTAAGCTGGCTTTTTAAGAATGGATATTAATCATTTTCCTTCTTTGGTCCTTCATTTATGTTTCAAATATTGATGTATTTAAGCTTTCTATATTACCAGAAATCACGTTAGATGAACAGCATTAAACAATTTGAAAAACTATACGAATTTCCATTTTTCTACGTAAGAAAGTGTATATAATAGGAATAAATATACTCATTTCAATTACTCACAAAAATACTGTGAAACCATAGAATAACTATCAATGATGATATTTTTTATTCTATGCACAAGAAATTTAAAAACCAACATAAATTTGAAACGTGTAACAAAGTTTAAGATGTAGTTACAAAATTGCATTTGGCAATTTTATTTGAAACCCACACTTTTATTAACAAATCATGTTGCGGCGATAAATAGCAAAGACATACGTATTTAATGAATTAAATTTGTTTAAGTTAAATGTTTTTTTGATTTACATAAATCTAACCAAATGCCATTTATCTCAATATAAAATATCTTGCAACTTAGTTCGTAAATTTGCATAATAAAAGCCATTTTTAGCTTGTACGTGATGCGTGATGGACTGTCGTTAAGCTAGTCTTTAGAGTGTGGAAACGGATCATATATATATATATTAGCAGAAATCAATTTAATTCATTAGCTTTAAACAAATTAAAATTTAACTTTAACCAATTGAAATTTTTGAATTGTATTTTATTCACCGAGTTCTCATTTTTTTTTTCAATTAAGAAAGTATATAAGAGTGAATTTAATCATTTCTTTTAAATAGAACACGTAAATAACAACAGTTTAACCTCTCGAATGTAATGGACATATGTATTATACCACAAAACGAATATATATAAAATACAATGATTTTTCAAACTGCATGGGATCCCCTTATCCACTTTAAATTTTAATTGACTGTTTTTTTCAACGAATAGTAAATCAATAAAATATTAAAAAGGTCTTGTAGTTATTTTTAAAACATAATAATGATGAAACAACACTTTACAATAATATATTATTAAATTATTCATGTTTAGAAAAAGCTATATGAAAATTGTAAACATTCACATTTACAGAACTTTTATCCAATTGAACCTTTTCTGTGCTTAATTTGTTAATTTATTCTAAACATTCATAAATAATTTTCTTACTAAAATATTAATATTCAGGATCAAGTTCATCTTAATTTAAAGTGATACATGCTATTATGTAAAGGCGTACCTCTGATATGTATGGGGTATTTTCAAATAACAATATTATATTTCTAAAATACCTCACTAGAATTTTTAATTTAGAAAATTTTTAATCCTTTTTATTTCCGAAATTATTTATTCACAAAACAATACATTTTAATAAATATTTCATTACGTTATTCCAAATGATTATTTTTCTTTAATGGAACTACGAAAATAGACGCAATCTGTTCTTATCAGAAATTTTTCATGCACGTACATCAATGAAAGAAATTTTTGACAGAGCAAATACAGAATTTTAGAACACTGGGAAACACTGCTATAGCAATTGGATGCCACTATAGAATACAAACTACTTACCTGTAATTTCAGAAATTGAAAGGATTTCTGTAATATGATATTTTTTATAAGTCTCTTCACTGAAATATGGTATTTTAGAATGATATAATAGACTGTTTAACCAACGTCTGCATTAGTATTTTTGTACGTCTCTGTTGCCACAATGTTTCTAGAATTCTTATAATATAATATCCTTCAACTATCGGTCTCTTCAGTTTGGCTGTCTCTCACCGGTGATCTTTTTCACACTAGTGCTAAGCAGACCGAGATCAACAGTTTAAAGTAGATTTTAAACTACTAACAAACATCCGTGCTACCACCAGGATCCGAACCTGAAGTCTGAGATACCCAAATTCTAGGGCACTAACAACTTGATCAACAGGCCGTTCGAGCTCATCGGATTCTACTCAATGCCCAAATCTATACTGTTTTTAAAATATGCAATATCACAATAAATATTTTTATTTCTGGATGCAGATTTTAAACATAAAATATTGGATTTTAAAAATTTCCTTTCATATTTAATGTCCATTAAAATCATCATTCTAAATTGAAAATTTCGTCAAGATTATCAACAATTGGGCTGCAGTTATATGGATTATGCATATCACAAACAAAAAGTTTAGTAATTTCTTCATGAATGCTGTTATCATGAATTATAATCATTATAACTTAGTTTCATTGTTTTTGCTCAATTTCTTCAATATGCATTTTCTTAATGTATTGAATAATGTAATTATCGAGATATGTAGTGTATAAATCATTAGTAAATATTAATCATTCGTTTGAACTTTTTAATTTTTTTCGAAATTTCTTTTTTTTTTTTTTTTTTTTTTATTTATGATTTTAATAAGAAAAAACTTAAATGGTAATTCTTTTCACATTACCGAATTCGGTTTTCAAAATATATGAAAATGATTTCGAAATTATTTATTCAGGGTAGATAAATTTAAAGAAGTTTATATTTCAAATATGTCAATTTCAATAATAAAGAGAAATTAATGAATTCTTTTAAAATTTCTAATTCATCAAGACAAACATGAGTTCTATACATGCTAATTGAACACGTTAATAATTGCGAATTGAAAGCGGTAACCTGTCTATGATAAACGTGATATAATTCGATGCAACGTGTCTCGAGAAAGACCTAACCCATATTAACAGAAAACACGTTTATTTTCTTTTTAAATTCATGTCCACGACTAGTTTATTTTCAGCCATTTTTTTTCAAACAAAATAAATTTGGACGACAAAACATTTTTTAAAACTGTTCATTTTCAAATACAGATTCATTGCTTTATTTTTAACATGAACACCCTTCTTTTAAAAATGCAGGATTGCATAAAAATGTATTATAATATTATAGAACCTTTCAATGACACATTTTATAAATTACAGAATATTCACGATCTTAAAATAAGTTAATAGTGTTATAGATAAATACTATAAAGCTAAATATCGAAATTATAAAATCTATTCAGTATACTCATTATTATAAACCACAAGCGTCATTTTTTAATTGAAATATGCCTCATACAATTATATTTTCTTAGATATTCTTATGAAAATACATTTGCAAAATTTTATATTTTATTTATTTTATATTTTTCTAAAGAAATATCACTGCAATGTTCCATAAACTTTTAGTACATTGATAATTAAAACAAAACTTTGCTTTAATTAACATTCCTATTTTTATTATGTAACGTAAAAATAAGCATTCATACCAAGAAAACACTCACATTTATTTAAAGGCAACTATGAATTACACCGTATTTTATAAAAGCATATAATTAAGAAATGGCATTTAAAAAAAAATATATATAATATTATAAAACCAATTATCTTACAATTATAAAACCGGTTATACAAATTGCGTAAAAAATATTTCTTACAAGTCATTCATTAAAATTTAACACTTGACACAAAAATGCAATTGTCAGGAAAAACAGCAAATTTTTTTAATTAATTTATATAAATGAGTTATCTATATGCTTATTTAGCATACCACAATTTCACTTTCTAATGTGTACGCATGTGTTTCTTTAAATGGCATCTTTGTGAGAACCTTTTTCTACATTTGTCGCATGCGTATGGTTTCCCTTGAGTATGTATACGTAATGTCGCATTAAATCTCCTTTCCTCATTTAATGTAACCTAAAAACTGAAAACACATTTATTTTGTCATTAAAATGTTCAAAACTGACATCGTATTTGTTAATTTCCCAATAAATAAAAAATTGGAGGATTATGAATTTAAAAAAAACAATCCATCGAAATATTTTTAAATAAATTAGAATCCTTTAAATCCATTGAATATGATAAACACGTTCTAAATAGAATCAATATGCTTCGAGAAAACTAAATTGATGTTCAGAAACTGACTTCTTTTCAGATAATCTCCCAAAAAATATAAATTTGGATGATTACGTGTTTAAAAAACAATCCATTCAAAAATTTATTTTTGTACGGAAACTAATATATTGTCATATTTTTAGCATAAACAAACTTGAACAGACTTTGGGGAAAAAAAAGTACTAACAAAATATCAGAATAGTACACATTACGCTTAATAGTATGAATTTAAAGCATATGCATTTTAAAAGAAATTCGTTATAAAAATAAAATGTATACGTATTTTTATTATCTGCTGAAATATATTTTTTAGTTTTCGTATAGATCTTTGTCTGAAGATACATTCTTGCTTCCATAAAATC